>CAJHQQ010003380.1:0-45088 GCA_905132885.1 Moricandia moricandioides
AATAAGTCAGCCATAACAGGGCTGAGTTTAAAGTTTAATCCAACTCTTAATGACTGATTAACGTAAATCAGCCGTAACAAACTCCCATAACTCAGTCTGCCGAGAACCATAACTCAGCCTTGTCTTATAAAAAACTCAGCCAGATGTTCGACAAATCAGCCTACCCATGTATAAATCAGCCGTAACTTGTGTTCGTAAGTCAGTCATAATCTCATAAATTAGCCAGTATTTCTTTAAATCAGTCGTCACGTACGGCTGATTTATGTTTGCAATTAGCCAATTTCTCATAAGTCAGCCGCGAGGTTTAAATCAGCCACTATGTAACATAACCCAGCCGTCAATACCGCCTTAGCGCTTCGGCTGATTTCAGGAAAAAATCGCCAGCGATTTCCGACGTGGCGTCTGACGTGGCGTGAAAAAGTAATGGCATTCTTGTAATTACATTTTTTTGTTATAACGTAGTACAAGGGCACGCTGGGCATTTAAAAAAAAACCAGTAATAAAAAAAAAGATTTGTAACACTCTAGTAATAAATACTAAAATATATGACATTTGAGTCAACTTCCCTTATTTTAAATGTATTTTTACCCTTTTAAAAAATCCTAAAAAAAGAAAAACTTTAAAGCCATGGAAAGACAAAGATCATCCTCATTGATCTAACATTTCCACTCTTTTCCTTCCTCACCTCCTACCACTTCTTCTTCTAATTCTTTTTAACAAGATACTAATTTAAGAGAGATGGAACGAACCTTGACCTTAAATTATAGCATAAATTAGCTTCTTCTTCATCTTTTCTTTGGAAGAGTAAGGTGGAAGCTGTAGATAATTGGCGCATGTCATTACACTCTGCAAGTTGATTTCTAAAGAAACACTACTATGTAGGGATGTTATATAGGGTAACCCAGCTCAGCCTGACCCTATAATTTAAGCTCAACCCTAAATGAACTCTAACCCTTTTAGAACCCATCAACATATGTATTTTGAACCCAACTCGATTTTGCGATTTTGGCGGGAAAACTCAATTTTGTGGTTTTGGCGGAAAAACTCGATTTTGTGGTCGGAAAAACTCGAATTTACGGTTTTGGCAGGAAAACGCGATTTTGCGGTTTTGGCAGAAAAACTCGATTTTGCGATTCTGGCGAGAAAACTCGATTTTGTGGTTTTGGCGGGAAAACTCGATTTTGCGGTTTTGGCGGAAAAACTCGATTTTGCAGTTTTGGCGGAAAAACTCGATTTTGCGGTTTTGGCGGAAAAACTCGATTTTGCGGTTTTGGCGGAAAAACTCGATTTTGCGGTTTTGGCAGAAAAACTCGATTTTGTGGTTTTGTAGAAAAACTCAATTTTGCGATTTTGGCAAAAAAACTCGATTTTGTGGTTTTAGCTTTGTTTTCACGATTTTGACGGAAGCTTTGTTTTCACGATTTTAGCGAAAAAATTCAATTTTTGAAGTTTTGGAATGAAAATTATTTTTGAAGTTTTAATCCTACACCAAAATAGTTACATAAAAAAATATCTACACTAAAATATTGTTGTTTGCCAAAAAAAAAATTAATAGGGCCCAAACCTGTCAAAACCCTTTATTTCTTTAACCTAGCCCTAAACTAACTCTATATACTTAATTTGTAATCCATTATGGTTATGGCTCTTAAATTATAGGGATTTGCTGGGACAATCCTAAATTTCAAAACCCTATATAACATCCCTACTACTATGCCTGCGGATAATTGTAAGTTTAGAAACTTTATTTGTACAACAGAGGTTGTGTGCTTTAGTCAATAAGCTCGAGTTTCTGGAGCCAAAATTCGGCCGGCGAGTAGATGAACTGGATATAGCGGACCATAAGTCCTCGATAATATCATATAGTTTAGATGTTGTTGAATGGCCTCATGTGCACAAAGATTCAAACTCTAGACCTGATATGAAAAAGGTCTTAAGAATTAGAATTCACATTTAGTACATAACTATGGTGATTTTTTGTCGACTTTGTCATTGCATCTTGAGAATCTCTTTAAGCTTCAAATCAATGTTCGTTTCTTACAAATATTGTCCTCTCTCTCCTCTCTCTCTCTCTCTCTCTCTCTCTCTCTCTCTCTCTCTCTCTCTCTCTCTCTCTCTCTCCCCTCTCTCTGATGCAGTCAGCCTTACTAACAACATCTCAACAATCATGGACATATAAGAACAATCTAATTTCTTCTTACTCTCACCAAATGTTTCTCAATTAATAAGAAAGAGATTATGGTCCATCACCACATGCATATCCTTTTCGCGTCAGATTATGTTACCGGAAACATTTGCAACCATGATGGCACCAAAAGACGAAACAACACCAAACAGAATATTCCATCAGTCGGATCCATCAGCAGTATTAATGATCCGTAACTGGCAGCAACGAGTTATCCACCCCCACGAAGAGTCAAAAGACGGTAATCCAATTTACTGGCCATATTCGTTTGGTATCCAGATGTTGCATTGGATGCAAATATTCCGTTGTTGTTCGTTTGCACATTATTGCATAAGCATCGAGATATTGCATTTGCATGCAAAATCTATAATATCTAGAATCCCTTATATATTAATCATGAAGCATTACAACATGTTTTGGTAGTCACATGTCATTACTACGATGATTCTAAGAATCTTTAAAAAATAGGTTGGTCCATCTAACATATGTTATACTTTTTATTAAATTAATTACCAATTTAATTAGTAGTGTATACAAAAATATTTTTTATCCTTTCCTTAAATAAAAACTACGAAACTACCTAATATGATTAAAAAATGTATGACAATTAAAGCTACGTAATAGTTACTCGTCTAACAATAATTCAATATATTTTATTGCATAATACACAAATGAACACAAAGATAAATAAAAATATGTTATAATAATCTGTATACATAATTAATGATCATTCCACGCAAGCGCGAATCCTAAATGCTAGTTGATCATATCATTTCAAAATATAATTATTTGTATAGAAATGAGATGATGAATTAATCATTGAAGCACAATGTAAATTAAATAGGTTTACAAGAAAAATATATCAACAAACATAATCCTACTCATCAGTCTTATATTGACGGGCCATGACTATATGTTTGGAGACTTATGACATGATGATTGAACGATCAAAATTAGTATTCAATAATCCTTAGTATATAAATTTCACCATGCGGATACGCGTGTGTAATCACCTAATATTTAGATATTTGAGATGCAAAAAGTAAACTTTGGATGCAACATTTGCATCTCAAAATCCTAAAGACCGCAAAGTTGAGGTTCTTCGTCAAAAGCCACAAAATAGAGTTTTCCTACCAAAATCGCAAACCGCCTCGAAAAATCGAGTTTTTCAACCAAACTCACAAAACAAGTTTTCCAACCATAATCACAAAATCTTAGTTTCTCGCAAAAAATCGTAAAATCATGGTTCACTCTAAAACCGCAAACTTTAGGTTTTCCCTAAACCTTAAGATTGTGTTTTATACCAAAACCTTAAAATCATGTTTTGGCCAAAAAGGAAAAATCACATTTTCCTCTAAAATTGCAAAATCAAGCGTTTTACCAAACCTCAAAAATCATATTTTTCCACCAAAATCACAAAATTGTGTTTCTCGTCAGAACAACAAAATCGTGTTTTCCCTATGAAACCAAAAATCACATTTTCTTTGGAAAACCGTAAAATCGTATTTTTCACCAAAATCTAAAAATCACACTTTCCCATTGAAACCGCAAAACAAGTTCCTCGCCGAATCACATGTTTTCCAAAATCTAAAAATTGTGTTTCCCACTGAAACCGTAAAATCGAGTTTTCCGCTAAAACAAAAATATCATGTTTTCCCTTTGATATCACATAATTGATTTTTCCTTTTGAAACTACTAAATCGAGTTTTATGTTCAAACCACAAAATCAAGTTTTTCACTAAAACCTTAAATTCTAGTTTTTTCGCTAAAAAACTTAAACTCGCATTTTCCCGCTAAACCATAAATCACATTTTTTCCACTGAAACCAGAAAATAATGTTTTGTGTTAATCCCTAAATCGTGTTTTACGCCAAAATCGCAAAATTAAGTTTTTCACCAAAACTATAAAATCATTTTTTTCCGCAAAATTTCAAAATTAGTTTTAGATATATTTATTTGAATATCATAATTAGTACACTATTAAGAATAAAAATAGTGAATTTTTAGTTTTTAAACTATTAATATTTAAATGTTATTATAAAATAAAAACGAATAACTTAGGATCTAAGGTATTGTATCCGAATGCAAATACTGACTATTAAAATTAAACAATATTATATAATATCTAGATATTGTTTTAAATTGTGATATTTAGATATTACATCAAATACAAAAAAAATCATGACATTATTTATTTTCTTCCTTTATAGTTTTAAACCTACTGAAGTCTAAAAACTTGGCCGTACATATATTATCTCAAAAGCAACCGAAGTCTAAAAACTTGGCTGGAGCCTACTTGTGTGATAACTGATGATTATGTTATATTATATTTTACTCTAAAGGTACCATTCAATACGCAAGAAAATTAGATGGTGTTAGCATTTTAATTAGTTTGAAAATCTATATATATATATATATATATATTATAAATTCAAGTAACCTTATGGATTTCAATTAGTATTTAGTAATCTACTGATCTACTTTTTAAGTTTCAGTATTTGTAATATTTTTTTTATAGATTCACGTAAACAACACAAATAATAAATAATTTTATTTACATTAAGTTTAGTTAAATTTGTGAACCCATTAAGCTATACTTATAAACTAAAAATCCGTATGTAATGTACATTCCATCATATAATGCAATTGACTAGTATCAAAAAGTCAACTACTTGGTTGGCATCTGTAACGAAATTAAATAAAATTTTTTTCCGAATGTATTTGTAAACCAAACGAGAGTTCAATCTCTGTAACTTTTTATTTCCTCTTTTCCCTTTCCCTCTACTTCCTCTAGGGTTTATTCTCTCTCTCTCTCTCTCTCTCTCTCTCTCTCTATTTAAAACCGCCGATTCTATTCACACTCTCTCTCTCTCCTATTTCATTCACCGGCACAGAGCACCAAGAAGAGCAGCAGCCATGTCTCTGAGACCCAACGCTAGAACCGAGGTCCGTCGTAACCGCTACAAAGTAGCCGTAGACGCCGAGGAAGGACGAAGGAGGAGAGAAGACAACATGGTGGAGATCCGTAAAACCAAGCGTGAAGAGAGCTTACTCAAGAAGCGTCGCGAAGGTCTTCAATCCACACAGCAACCTCAATTCGCTCCTTCCGCTACATCCGTCGAGAAAAAGGTACGGATCTGGGAACCGAATCGATTTCTAGGGTTTTGTATTTGGATTTGGAGCTGATTTTAGATCGTTTTGATAAGTTGGAGAGCTTGCCGTCTTTGGTTGGTGGAGTGTGGTCAGAGGATAGGAGCTTGCAGCTTGAAGCAACTACTCAGTTCAGGAAACTGCTTTCCATAGGTGATTTTTGCTATTATCTTTATGAGTTTTCTTGGATTCTGAGTGTTGGAATTGAATCCATGTCCTTTTGTTTTGATTTGGTAGAGCGTAATCCTCCTATCGAAGAGGTGATTGATGCTGGTGTTGTGCCTAGGTTTGTTGAGTTTCTCATGAGGGAGGATTATCCACAGCTTCAGGTTTGGTGGATTCGTTATGTTATTTAATCACATCTTCTAAAGTTATGTTACTTTACACTTTTGTGTGGCTTCAGTTTGAGGCTGCTTGGGCATTGACAAACATTGCTTCTGGGACTTCAGAGCATACAAAGGTGGTCATTGAACACGGTGCTGTTCCGATTTTTGTTAAGCTGTTGGCTTCTCAGAGTGATGATGTCCGTGAGCAGGTAAAAATGTGTTTCTATCGGTTTTGCTCAATGACAGTGTCGAGACAAAGTATGTTATTAAAGTATATTTTCTTAACATGTTTATGTGTCAGGCTGTTTGGGCATTAGGGAATGTTGCTGGTGATTCTCCACGGTGCAGAGATCTTGTCCTTGGTCAGGGAGCTTTGTTACCATTGCTCTCTCAGTTGAATGAGCATGCTAAACTCTCCATGCTTAGAAACGCTACCTGGACCCTCTCAAATTTTTGCAGGGGTAAGCCACAGCCTCCCTTTGACCAGGTTTGTCTCTCATTCTTCTCTTCCTTATTTGGACAAGGTGAATTTTTTTTTTAACTTCTGTGATCTCATAAGAACAGGTTAGTCCAGCTCTTCCAGCTCTTGAGCGCCTGATTCATTCGACGGATGAGGAAGTGTTAACGGATGCCTGTTGGGCACTCTCTTATCTTTCTGATGGCACCAATGACAAAATTCAGTCTGTCATTCAAGCAGGTGTTGTTCCCCGACTTGTCGAGCTTCTCCAGTGAGTCTTTTCAATCCTGTAATCCATATTGCTTTTGTACATGATTATTATGTGACAGTGAATATCATTGAAATTTTGGCTTTCTGTAGGCATCCATCACCGTCTGTGATTATTCCTGCTCTTCGAACTGTTGGTAACATCGTCACTGGAGATGATGAGCAGACACAGGTATACTAATTCTTTCAGTCATTTCTCTCAATATACATGTTCAACTCGCACTAGAACATTAATGGGATAAATGAGATATCATTGCCTTACCAGCTGAAAGTGAACTTCTTGATAATTACACTTAGTTCTCAAAAGTTACTTTTGTAGCTTCCTTCTTCTCACCCGATTAAATCACCTGAGAATGTGTTCATTATTTTATGCGTATAATGCTCTGTAGATGCTCAGACATTTAAACCAGTGATTACATAATTTATTTACTTCTGTTTTGGTTTGTTCTGAGCTGATGAGAGTTTTCCTGCAGTGTGTAATTAGTCATGGTGCACTCCTTAGCCTGTTGAGCCTTCTGACTCAAAACCATAAGAAGAGTATAAAAAAGGAAGCTTGCTGGACAATATCAAACATCACTGCTGGAAACAGGGACCAGATTCAGGTGATCTTTCGCCTTATCAGTTTCAGAAGGCTTTCGTTGTTTGATGGATGTTTATGTTCTCTAATGTTACTTCTGTAATACAGGCTGTATGTCAAGCTGGTTTGATTTGCCCTCTCGTAAACCTGCTTCAAAATGCAGAGTTTGATATAAAGAAAGAAGCTGCATGGGCAGTATCAAATGCGACTTCGGGCGGGTCTCCCGACCAGATAAAGTAAGATTATTGATATCAGCTCTCTCTTTTCAAACGATGACTTAAAGAGTTATCCTTTATTGCGTGCTTTAGGTACATTGTGGAACAGGGAGTTGTAAAACCACTATGTGATCTTTTGGTATGTCCGGATCCAAGGATCATCACAGTGTGTCTAGAAGGATTGGAGAACATTCTGAAAGTGGGAGAAGCTGAGAAGGTGACGGGCAATAGCGGGGATGTAAACTTTTATGCGCAGTTGATCGATGATGCAGAGGGATTGGAAAAGATTGAGAATCTGCAGAGTCATGACAACAGCGAAATCTATGAGAAGGCAGTAAAGATTCTTGAAACATACTGGCTGGAAGAGGAAGACGAGACCTTACCACCTGGTGATGTATCTGCTCAGGGATTCCAGTTTGGCGGTAATGATGCAGCTGCACCGCCAGGTGGATTCAACTTCAAGTGAAGGTATAAAATAAAATAAAAACTTATAGTTAAGGACTAAGCTAAGCGTTGTCCAAATGTCTCAAGACTGGGAAGTAAAAAAGAGTAAATATGTATTTTGTGTAATTCTTTTGAGTCTGGTTTTGTTCAACAGGAGCTGTTTGAAGAGTCAAAGGAGAGGTTTAAGAGTTTGTTGGGACACTGGTTAAATGAGTCTGAATTTGAGTCGGGTCTTCTGTGCCTTGGTCTGGTCTGGTCTGGTCTGGTCTGGTCTGGTTTGGTCGGGTGGGGTTTGAGTCATTAAAGAAGCTTTGTTTAAGTAGGTAGTGTCATCAGAGGGAATGCTTTATGAACCAAAAATGGGAAATTTGGGGGGGGGGGGGGAAAGGGTCAGTTTGTGTGCTGAGAACTTGTTGGGGTTTGTTACATTTGTGTACACTACACAAGATTGCAGAGTCGAAAACATATAAAACAAATCTGGTCAAACTTTTTTGGTCTTATTGATGACAAATTTGTGCGTCTTTATTGTCAATTTAATATTTTATTTTTGGGCTAATGTTATCTGCACATAAACCAGTTGTATGTTTTTTTTCTTTTCAAAATATGTCCAATTAATGCTTATCAACCAATGTTTCCGTTCAGACTGGAAGTCTCAAAAAATAAATCTGACCTGTATCCACGCCTCTTCGTGGCTAGGTCAAATGAAACAAAAATTAACATATATTAATTCAAATTCCCAACTTTTTTTTTTGGACCAAATTCAAATTCTGAACTCTAGTTGCAAAGGAACTACTTGTACGAGTAGTCTTCTATAGCTTCATAATGAGGTAGCAATCGGCAAAGGACTCTACTTGTACGGGTAGTAGCTTTTTATAGCGTCATGATGAGGTAGCAATTGGCAAATAACTCGTGCAAATTATCAACAGAGAGTAATCCAATCCTGGTTTGGCTCCAAATAAATAAACTGTGTTCAATTCATTTTCGCTAAATCCAACTATCACCACGTTATGTTGTCCGTATAGATTGGAATGAAACTAAAACCAAAAGTAAAAGGCAAACAAACCCCAATAATTTATTTTCTTACCAATAGTCACAAGATAATTAAAGGCTACATTCATAGAACTGTATAGAAGTACAAATAAATGTGCTACTTGTACAAGCAAACATAGTGAAAAAAAAGAAAAAAACCGTAGAAGCATAAGAGATCTCTCATGCATAGTGTTTCTTCCTTGCAAAGATCTGAGGTGCAATTAACCTCTATTAGATCTGTCTTATTTATAAGTAAAGAGCAAAAAACAAAACAAAAGAAAACCCGTAAGAGAGTTTGACTTTCACATCGGATCTGGACGACACAACAGATTGCTGCGGTGGGCTGTGGTAGTAAAACGGAAAGTACGGAACGATTGGGTTTGGCGGCGGCGTATAAGGGTTGTAGCTCCCTCCACTTTTCGGCGGCGGATAATAGTATCCAGCGCCGCCTCCGGAAGAAGATGGTGGTGGAAGGTAAGAGCCAGACTGAGAAGGAGGTGGGTAGTAGTAGTAAGGACCACCACCACCACCACCACTACCGCCGGATCTAGGAGGCGGAGGACAGGCAGTGGTGCTGGTGGTTGCTGGAGGCGGAGGAGGAGATGGAGTCGGAGGTGGAGGAGAGGGGTTTGGCTGACAAGGATTGTCACAAGAAGTGCACATTGTACAGTCAACGATCTGAGATTTTGCTGAGGTATGCGTCGTCAAGAAGAGAAGGTGAGAAAGAAAGAGGAAGAGATGGAATGTTTCCATTGTCGGGATGAATCTGGAGTTCGTGTCTGGTGAGAGAATCTGAAGCAGATTTGAGAGAAGAAGGAAGATGACAAAGAAGAGAAGGGCACAAGTGTTAGAGTGAAGCAGCTGAACGTGTTAGACTTTATTCAATACTTACCTTTTATTTCTCACAATTTTTTATAATATAAAAACATTTGTCTACGTTAAAAATTATAAATAGTATATTTCTATGGTTAAGAAAGAAACTTCCTAAATACGATCATTATTTCCAATTTCAAATAAATTTGTGTTTCAAGACTCAAAACAAATAAGAAATTAACAAAAAAAAAGAGTTACGTTCAGCAGCTAGTATTTACTGCCTGTATCATTTGATGTTTATTACAACTCAAGTCCTCTTCCTCTTGCATTAGGATGGATGAACAAGGTTGAGTGCAGAGAAGACACGTGGAAGAATGAAGACGGTTGGATTGAAAGAAGGTCATAGGATCCGATGAGAAACGCGTAAGAATGGAAGTGAGCACGTGCATGTCGGCTCGTTTATCAGCAGCACAAGTAACCAGAGCAGTAAGTGCCTTTTCATATTGTTCGGATCTCTGCTCTTTAATGTGTACCTAAACAAACGTAATTACGATCTCTTTTCTCGTTTGAGTTCACCCATGTACTATTGTAATTTTTGAAAATATTTTTATTGGTCATATGTGAAGCTTAACTGAGATTTCCCCTCTTTACATCTATGCATCTCTCTATAATATGGAAAAACACTATCGGCATCATTTTTAAAAAGCAAAGATAGAAAATTATGCAATAAAACATTAAAGGCACAAGATCAGTGATATAAAAAGATCCTGGGATACTGTGCTAGTGTGAACTATAATGGATGATGGTACCTACTTGTAAAGGTGGGCACGAAATAAACACTATTGCATAACTCTATAATCTTACTCTTTAAGTTTTTTTATTCGTCTTTGTTAATATATAGTAATTTGTTATATACATTTTATATTCTAATTGATTGTTACTATTTAGTAATATATTTTTGGATATTATGGTATTAATTTTTCAGATTTTTTATTATTAGATTAAGATTTAAAAATATTATGTTACTTTTGACTTTTACAACATAATTTATTTTTTCTGTGTTATATTTCAAAAAGTATATTTTAACATCTAAGATTTTATATTTTATAAAATTTAAATATTATAATTTATGTTTTTAATATTTAATTTTAAAATTGTATATTTGGTCAAGAGAAATTTAGGAAATTGCACAATTATTTTTTGTTTGTGTGAAATATTATAAAGTTAATGAATTTTAACCTGTTTAGACGATAAATGAAACTATTTAAAAATATCTATAATCTCCAAACTTAATATAATTTTTCTCATATTTAATTTATAAAAAAGGTCTATTTTAATATAATATAGACTATAATTATAAAATATATAAAACATCATAGAACTTTTTTTTTTTGTTTTATGATAAAATTTAATTATAATTATTTTATAATAAGATAACTAATTATGAAATTATAATACAATATTTTTATAAAAAATATTAAAAAAATTGGTAATATTTTGTTAGATTTTTAACAGATTTTTTTATAATTAAAAACAAAATTCTAATTTTCTTAGTAAATTGATTTATTATTAAAAATTATTAATTATGAAGATTTAATGCAAATAATAAAATATACATTAAGTAGTTAACTAAATGATCCGACTTATGAACATTAAATAAAATATATAACTTTAAATTAATAGAGTAGATACAAAAAAGTCTTTAGAGTAACAGGAGTATGACAAATTCACAGAATGTGAACACGTTTCAATTTAACGCAGAGAGAATAAATGAAGAGTAATTCTTTTATTTTGCGTAACATATATATTTTTTTTTGTAAATAACGTTGTAGTTCTAGTATATACACAAGCATTTCTTCTTCATCATCATCATCATCATCATCATCTTTGTTGAATCCGGTCCATGATGTAATATTATAAAAAGATGTAAAGGGGATGTAATATTATAAAAAGATGTAAAGGGTAGAGAATTTCGTATTAATGATCAAGAGTAAACAAGCTCGGTCAATTACAAGAACTAAAGATGTTCGTCTAAACAAATAGTCTAAACAAGTATCTTCCGTAATTTGGTCTCTGGTCGTCTAAGACGAGCTCGTCTAGTGCCCGAGGTCGTCCTAGACTTTGGTGGTGATTGAAGAGGCTGTGCTCTCCTTTTTCTGTACGTTTCTGTATGTTTCTGACCCCCCCCCCCCAATAGTGGGTCTGAAGCCTTCCTTCTATAGTAAAATACTTTTGTCTTATAACGAAATCACTATTTGTTGTTTTAACGGGCCAGACCTGATTTTGGGCTTAGCTCTTAATGGGTCCGTGCTAAGCCCATCTCCAACAATAGTCCCCCCCACAGTTCACCAAGTGTCGATTCTTGGTGAATTCTTCTGGAATCTTCCGTATAAAAATCAGGTCTTGTATATTTTGTTGAGAATTAAGATGACACACATTTTTTTTACTCCCTATATATATATGGAATCTTGGGTCTATTTTATTTTTGTTCCCTTTGGAGTAGCAAGGTAAAAAAAAAACTTTCTCCTTTATTGTTGATTTTTTTTTGTGTTTGTTTCCTTCATTCTCTCTCCCTTATCTCTTTTTTTGTGTGAATCTCCTTTTGTTCCTTCTTTCTTGTGAACTTCCCCCTCCCTTTCCTTGTTTGCTGACAGAGACTAAAGTCTCTTTCTCTCTTCTCTTCTTTTTTTTTAAAAAAAAGGATGGGGCTTGTTGGTGAACTGTGAAGGTTGGGATCCTGGTTGGTCTGAGCTGTGGTCGCAGCTCGTGGGCCGTGGTCGTCCGTCGGGGTTTAGTTGAGCTTGTCATCGGTGGGTTAAGGTCGTCTTTACTACGGCGTGGAGGTATCGTGGTCGCGGCTGAGCTCGTCGGTTTTGAGTAAGGCCGAGCTCGTCGTTGGTGAGTCGAGGTCGAAAGGGGGCCAAGCTTTTGCTCACGGGGCTGTTTTGTTCACGAGTGGGCCGAGGTGAGATCGAGCGGGGCCGAGGTGAAATCGGGTTAGTTGGGGTTGTCGCTGGTGTGTTGCGTCGTGGTTGTGGTGTCAAGGTTTGCGGCCGAGCTCATCGGGTTTTGTTGCCAAGGTCGTCCATCGCGAGGTGTTGTGTCATGGTTGTGGTGTCAAGGTTTTCGGCCAAGCTCGTCGGGTTTTGTTGCCGAGGTCGTCCATCGCGGGGTCGAGCAAGGAGGGGTGCTGAGGTCGTCGCGGCTGTGGTCATCACGGGAAGGGTGAGATCGTCGGTGGTCATCGGTGGTCGTTGGTTGAGGCCGAGCAAGGGAGTTAGAGCTTTTCTGGTACTTCGCGGGTGCTTAGTTCATCGTGGATGTGGTGGTGCTCACGGTGACTGAGCTCGTTGGGTTTGGTTGAGCTCGGTGTTTTGAGGTTGTTGTGCTCGGGGATCATGGTCGAGGTCGTTGCGGGAGAGGTGGTGCTTGCGGTGGCCGAGCTCGTCAAGTTGAGGTTGGTTTTGAGCTTGTGTGGTGTTGAGATTGGTCATTGGTTAGATTTGCATTGCATTGTGGTTGAGATTGCGTGGTGTTAAGGTTGAGCTTGTGTGGTTTTTAGGATGAGTCGATGCTTCTCGTTTCCTACGAATCTCCAAAGAGCATTAAGTTTATTCTTAAGCAAAGGAGTGTCGTCTTCTGGAGTCGTTGATGCCACTGCTGGAGATAGCGATGAGCATGGGGGAGTTACGGGAACACGGACCGCGGATAACTCGGGAAATATTATGGCTGGTCTTGACGAGCAGGGGACGAGCTCTGTTCCTAGCTCGCTAGTCGTGATCCCAAGGCCGTCAAGAGTGGTTTTTAGCTCGTCAGATTTGGTTCGTAGCTCATTGGTGCGAGCTTCGGGGTCGTTAGAGGTTGTGTCGGCGCCATCTGTTCTGGTTCGTAGTTTGGAGGGTGGGCTCACTGGCGTTGCTGGAGCTGAAAACGAAGGTTGTGGAGAGGGCTTAGTTGTTGCATTGTTTGATTCTGCCGAGCGAGGCGTGTCGATGGGGGTATTGAGCTCGTCTGTGGTAATCCCGAGTCCGTCGTCGGTTGCTTTAGCTCCGCCGCAGGTTTGTGTTGTTGTTGGTAATGGTGATGATATGCTGAGGTTGAATCTGGTTGGTGTGAAATTTTGTCCGAGATCGTCTATTGCGAGCCTGAGATCATTCCCGACGACTTCAATGGTCCTGAGCTCGTCTTTTGCAGAATCAAGATCGGGATGTGGTGAAATGGGTTCGCGTGATGTACTAAGTATGAGAGATAGACTAGCTGCTGTTTCCCGTGTCGAGAAAGAGCTTGTTGCTGAGAGTTCGTCTTCAGATTCGAATTCGTCGTCTCTGGCTGGAGAGGAATCTGTGGGTAATGATGATGGTTTTGTCGCTGCTTATGTGCGAGGTGATGTTGCTGGTGATGGCGATGATGGTGTTGACGCTGCTGGTGATGATGATGATGGTGTTGACGTTGCTTGTGACGACGATGATGGTGTTGAAGCTGCTTGTGATGACGATGATGGTGTTGACGCTGCTGGTGATGACGATGATGGTGTTGATGACCAAGGCGGTACTTGTAGTGGAGATCACATTGATGTAAATGATGAACATGATGATTTCAGCGATGAGCTGGAGGTTCTTAATGGTGAACGAGAGAGCGTTGATGTGAATGTTGATTTGAGTAGCATTGATGCGGATGCAAATCGCAGAGCTAGTGTTGGAGATATTTTGAGGGAAATTAAGAGGGAGACTTTGGCTGCTTCTCTTGCTGATTCTGGTTGTTATGTGAAGAGGAGAAAGGCGAAAAACGCGAGGGAGAGGCCTAGAAGTTTCTCGGGTCCTCTTATTGATCATCCTGCGGAATCGTTCTCTTCCTCTGTTACTGATGATGTGATCAACTGGATCTTGGCAAACTGTGGTCGTAATGGTTGTGTGGAAATGCGTATACCCGATGAGGACGAGCGTCCATGGACGGTCCCGGATGGGTGAGTTTGTGTCTATGATTTCTGGTTTGCTGAGTATCATTTGTGGTTTCCTCTTCCAAGGTTGTTGCTGGCGTATTGTGATGAGCACCTTATTTCTCTCTCTCAGTTGGCCCCTGCGTCAATTCGAAATATGGTTGCTGCTCTTTTTGTGGCTGCAGAGATTGGCGTGCACATGAGCCTTTATCTTTTCGAAGACATTGCGCCTATTACGCGGTGTGAGACAGATGGAGCTTTTTATGTATCCATGAGGGCTAGGTGTGGTGTTGTTGAGGAGAAGAAGAGAAAAACTTATGATTGGATTAGGATATTTTTCTATGTTCGGGTTAATTCGTCCTCGGTTCCTGATGTTTCTGATATGACTGATCCTTTTAGGAGTAGTTGGAATCCTTATAAAGGTAGTTTGGTTTTTCTTTTTGTGGTTGGTTTTTGAGAGTGTTTCTTTATGATTGTTATTTGTATGTGTAGGTCGTCATTCGGTTGGTCCTCCTCTTTTGATTGGTGATAAGGAGTGTGTGGAGCATTTTAAGGCGACCAAGGCTCGAGATTGGTCTTTGGTGAGTAGGTCGGTGATTTGGCGTTGTCTCCCGTTTGTTGACTTAGGTAGACTCTTCTCCCTCCTTTTAAAAAAAAAGAATCATGTCTTTGTTGTTTGTGTGATTGTCTTTGTTGTGATGTTGATGTTTCTGATGTTTAAATTTTTGTATAGCTTTTTGGAGGGTTTGTGGGAAGATGGATTTTGGTGAGTTTCCGAGCTTGGTTGATTGTTTTGCCGGAGGTAGTTCTACTGTACCTGTTGTTGAGGTTGGCAAGGTTTTGTGAGTGTAGAACTTGTGGCGCCTACTCCTGAGATTGTTGTTGGTCTTAACAGTGCTGCTGCTCCAGTGCCGTCTTCTGCTCGTCGTCGCACTGGAAAAGAGGTTGCTGTTGCTAGTGATTCCCGAGTTACTTCGTCGAGTAAGGGTGGTGATCCTAAAAAAAGACCTGCCGATGGTTGTTTGTCAAGCGAAGCACCACCACCAAAGGTTTGTAGGACTGTTTCTTCAGTGGTTGAGATGCCTTCCGAGGTTGAGGCGCCTTTGGTGGTTGAGACATTTTCAATTGCGGAGAAGGTTGTCTTTGAGCCTTTTGAGTATGCCTCTGGTGGTAAGGAGACAGATTGTGGTGATCTTTTCAAGCTGTTTCGGTCGCCTGATGCTGCTGGGGGTTATCCTTTTGATGATTGTAGACGTGTTGAGTGGTACCATGAGTATGCTCGTCATACAGCTATTGTAAGAATATTATTTTCCTTTTTTGCTGTTTTTTTTGTTTTGGTAAGATGTTTGATTATGCATGTTTTATGCAGGCTGCAAAGTTTGCGAACCGATTGGTGTATAACCAAGATGAGGAGCTTGGGGTTGTCAAGGCAGAGTTTGAGAGGGCGAATGCCAAGCTTGCTGAGGTTAGGGACGGGGCTGATCGTTCTGGGGAAGTTGCTGCTTGGCGCGAGAAATATGAGGCTGAAAGAGATGCGCTTTTGGCTGCGCATGAGGAGGTGAAATGGCTTAAAGCGAAGATGGCTTTGGATGAGAAACATGTGAAGGAATGTCAGGATATGGACGCTGAACGTATCAAAAACGCGAAGGCATTGATGAACAAGAGACACGATATGGTGGTGGCGAGGCATGATGATATACTTGCTACTTGTAATTCTCGATATGAGAAGATGCGGAGGTTTGTGAAGGATCAAAAGGTTGTTCGCCAGGCTATGTATGGGGTGAATCAGATCAAAGGGGTGCTTGATGCTGTCAAGGTCTGGAAGGGGGAGGGAATAAGGATTCCCGAGAGTAAGGTTAAACATCTTGAGGAGGAGTTGGCTGAGAGGATGAGAAAGGCAAGGTTGCTTGTCCCTGTTCGGATTGCTGATAAGGACTTGGCTGAGATTCCTTCTTTTGATTTCAACCTTCCGCTTGCCCCTGTTCCATCGTCTCTTATTGCGGGTGTTGAGGATGCGGCTCGTCGTCGTATGGATGCAAGTCGTCGTCGTTCATCTGGGCGTGGAGATGCTGCGGGTGCGGCTGTTAGACGTGAGATGTTGCGGGTGCGGCTGTTAGATCGTCACCACTGCTGGTTGACCCAAGGTCGTCACCGCTGCTGGTTGGCCCGAGGTCGTCACCGCTGCTGGTTGGCCCGAGGTCGTCGCCGCTGCTGGTTGGCCCGAGGTCGTCACCGCCGCTGGTTGGCCTGAGATCGTCACCGCTGCTGGTTGACCCGAGGTTGTCACCGTAAATGTCGTGTTATCAGCTGGTTGCATGCTCGTCACTCCCGGATTGACGGTGATTGCAGAAGTCAAGGTATCATATTGCGCTGAGGGTTCTGTGATCGCCGAGCTGTCTTGAAGTAAAGAAGAATCCCCTGCCCCACGGTGGGCACCAATTGTTGAATCCATATCTCGGTCCATGATGTAATATTATAAAAAGATGTAAAGGGTGGAGATTTTCGTATTAATGATCAAGAGTAAACAAGCTCGGTCTAGTTGGTTTTTGAATTTTTTTGTATTAATGATCAAGAGTAAATTTATTCAATTGCCCTCATAAATTTAGGTTAAGATCTTGTATTGCCTTCGGTAAAACTATTGACTGACTCAATTTATGGATTCAAGAAACGTATCATATGAAGAATAAATAAAAAAAATAAACTTATAACCGAAAGTAGAGACTCTCACAAATCACAATAAGTGGAATGAGAATCATAGAGAGATACAACGTCGGATCCGGAGGTAACCAAAACTCAAGGTGATGAACTTTCGAATATGAGTGGCAAATACCCTATTGCTGCTTTGTGTAACACGCTAAAACTCAAACCTATTTTTTTTATGGGTTTAAAGTGGAAAACTGTTGTTCCTACAGTCTATGCGGTTAACCCTGAAATTTCCTTTCTCTATAGATACAAAACCTCTTTCTCTTTTTTCTTTTATAAAAAATATTGAGAGAAATCGAGCAGAAAAATTCCGGAGTTTGGAAACCCTAGCTGTCAAGACCTTATACTCTCTCTCACTATCGTTCTTTTCTCTCTCTCTAGCTTTCTCTTCCTCGCGGTGCATCTCTCTCTTCTTTCTCTCCTCGCCGACGTCTTCTCTCTCCTTTCTATGAGCCAAGCTGCCGGTCACTTTTGGTCCTCGTCTGCAAGTAGCCACAGAGCCCGAGTACTCATATCTCTGTTGTTTCTTGTTCCTTTGCCCCTTGTCTTCAAATCTATTTAGATCGATTCTTATATGAGGTGATTCGAACCCAGTTATTTTCACATGTTCTTTTATTCTATTTGGTGTTGGAATTAGGATTTGGTTAGAGTTGAATGTTAATAGATTGTCAGATCATAATGAATGCTAGGACGGTAGTTGCACGGATCATATTGCATAAAAATGTTCATACTGATTAAAAGAACTTAATGAACTGCCTTGCGTTGCTGTGAAAGATTGGTTGTTTGTTTGAGTGATTGCTTGCTATGAATGATCGTGATGAGTGTTCTGTGTAAGCTAGGATGCTACAAAGAACTGAACATAGGTTGATAAATGAATGTATCAAACTTTAACCTGGATAATGTGTATGCAATTGGATTGTGTGTGACACCGAGAACATGTGGCATCTAGAATAAAGCCAGTCGGCATGAGTGGAAGTCAACAAAACGAAAGAGAAAAATAATGAATCTGTTAAGATTAAAAGTAAAGAGAAACTAGGGGCACTACGATGCTGGGGCACGATGACGCCATACTAGGTAGGGCTATACGTGCCGCTGATGAAGAAGGGTGGAACTATGTGGGCAAAGCCGTGTATTTGCGATGTGATTAACAACTCTGAAGAATCGAATAGCTCACTCGTGACGAAAACAGAAAAGCTTGAATCAACTCTCAAAAGCTTGAGGAAGTATTCTTCTGAGAGATTGCTTTCTCCAAATATACAAGCTAAAGTAGTAGATTGGAGTTCTAGTTTTTTTCATTCACCATAAAAATGAGGAGAGCTACCATTGCATCCTCTTCAATTCACATCTCTGTAGGAATATCTAACAGACGTATCAAATTAATAACGAGCAAAAAATTAATATTTATTGAAAGAACAAAGGTTGTGTAACATCCCGATTTTTGATATGTGGAAAGGCTTAAGAGAATTGATTTGGCTACCTATATCACCAAAGTTGACTTACCTTTTCCGTCACACATCCGTTTAGAACTCTAGAGTTAAGCGTGCTTATGCTGGAGTAGTGAAAGGATGGGTGACCTATCGGGAAGTGATTCGCGATACCGTGTGAGTGAAGCCAAAGCACGGGGAAATGTCATGTGGTGATTGCAGGGACAGTAAACAATGATTTCGAGCCTTGGAAAATTTATGCACCGACCGTTGGAACGGGATGGGGCCCACGGGCTGAGAGAGCGGACGTGGGTGGCCCATTAGCCGTAGGCGGTCGGGGCATTATAAGTGGTATCATAGCTGGTTAGCCATCTCGGTTCTGACCCGAGAGGCGTCTTGAGACATGTCGTGGGTCACAACGAGGACGTTGCGTTCTTTGAGAGGGGGTGAATTGTAACATCCCGAGTTGTGATATGTGGAAAAGCTTAAGAGAATTGATTTGGCTACCTATATCACCAAAGTTGACTTACCTTTTCCGTCACACATCCGTTCAGAACTCCAAAGTTAAGCGTGCTTATGCTGGAGTAGTGAAAGGATGGGTGACCTATCGGGAAGTGATTCGCGATACCGTGTGAGTGAGGCTAAAGCACAGGGAAAGGTTATGTGGTGATTGCAGGAACAATAAAAAATGATTTGGGTCGGTGCTCTGCAGGGTTGTGAGTCTGGGTCCGCGGGACGGGTTGTCACATACAAAAAATTGTAAAATTCCGAGTTGTGATATATGAAAAAAGGCTTAAGAGAATTGATTTAGCAACCTATGTCACCAAAGCTGACTTACATTTTCCATCATACATCCGTTTAAAACTCCGGAGCTAAGCGTGATTGGATTGGAGTAGTGAAAGGACGGGTGATCAAAACACAAAGAAATGTTATGTGGTGATTGCAGGGATAATAAACAATGATTTCGAGCATTGGAAAATTTACGCACCGACTGTCAGAACAGGATGGGGCCCACGGGCCGAGAGAGCGGGCATGGGTGGTCCATTAGCCGTGGGCGGTTAGAGCGTTACAAGTGGTTTCAAAGCTGGTTAGCCATCTCGGTTCTGACCCGAGAGGTGTCTTGAGACCTGTCGTGGGGCGCAACGAGGACATTGCGTTCTTTGAGAGCGGGTGAATTGTAACATACTAAGGTTTGATATATGAAAAAAGACTTAAGAGAATTGATTTGGCTACCTATGTCACCAAACTTGACTTACCTTTTATGTTATACATCTATTTAGAACTCTAGGGTTAAGCGTATTTGGACTGGAGTAGTAAAAGGATGAGTAACCTATCGGGAAGTGATTCACGATATTGTGTGAGTGAGGCCAAAACACGGAGATAGGTCATGTAGTGATTGCATGGACAGTAAACAATGATTTCGAGCGTTGAAAATTTACGCACTAACCGTTTGAACAAGATGAGGCCCACAAACCGAGAGAACGAATATGGATGTCCTATTAGCCATGGGCAATCGAGGCATTACATCAACATTCAAGATAAGTTTTACTTTAAAGAACACGGGTTCCAAGCAACAACTCACTTGTAGCACATTGGTGTAGGACATTTCTCATCATCGCATAATGCCTTAATTTTCCATGTTTTTTTTCTCTTTTTACTCGTTACATTTTATATTTATTTTACAATCTATTAAATTAATAGTCTTAGCAAATCAAGTTAATTAAATAATTTGTATCTAGTTTATCAAAAAATATTTTAAAAGCTAACTATATTCAAAACCTATTTTACAAGTATCTATATAATTTGTGGTTAATATCATTTTATATACTCTTATATATGTAGATATATTTAAAATTTAGTGATAATATTATTATTTATTTTTCATAATTATAATTAGAAATATTTACAAGTTTAGTTTTTTGTGAATAAAATTTTCATAACTATGACTTTTATTATTATTTTTTAATTTTTTGTTATATTATTTATTTGTACTCCATACAAATATTCGGTCTAGATCGACCACTGCATATATCAATTATTGTATCACCTTGATCAATAGTAAAGGAATGAGAGCTTATTTCTCGCCGAGACAGTAGAAATGAAATCTAGGTAAACGTTATGTGTGTGTTCTTGCTTGCTATTATGTGACAGACAAATCGTAAATTAGAACCTAGATCAAATGACTAATCTAGATAAAAACATAGTTGAACTTGAATTGAATTCTTAACAAGCGGTATCAGAGCTGTAAGACCCGACTCGAACGCTAGTCCAAACCGATCTCACATAAAGCCAATAGACGACCGAAGTTTGGTCAGTCGATTTTAAGTTCTTGTCCTATTTAAAAGTAATATTCAAGTGGAGTTTTAACCAAAAATTCTTTAAATTACTTAAGTAACGCATAAGCAAAGAACCGTATTGTATAAGTCAAAAAGGATTTAATACATTGTAGTCTTAATGTAGTTCTATCAATCTTAAGCAATACTAAACCTAAATGATCCTAACACCACTCATTTCCATCGTCTGTCTGTCTTGCGTCAACTCAGACTATCCTTAGAACCTGCTACATTAAATGAGGCATAAACAACTCTACAATTTCTTAGCGATGTTAATCATTCAGCTTACTTGGTTAGTCCCGAAAACATAATCCTAATATGTAAGTGATCCTAAGTCTTTTAAGCGATGATAGACTCATGGTAATCTACATGAATGCACCAAACAGAGTTAATTCACTCGGCCTCAATGCCTTATGTATACGCAAAACTCAATGAGTCCAACCAAACTGTAACATCCCGATTTCTAGTATATGTGAAAAGGCTTAAGATAATTGATTTGACTACCTATGTCACCAAAGTTGACTTACCTTTTCCGTCACATATCCGTTTAGAACTCCAAGGTTAAGCGTGCTTGGGCTGGAGTAGTGAAAGGATGGGTGACCTATCGGGAAAAATGATTCGCGATACCGTGCGAGTGAGGCCAAAACACGGGGAAATGTCAGGTGGTGATTGCAGGGCCAGTAAACAATGATTTAGAGCCTTGGAAAATTAACGCACCGACCGTTTGAACGGGATGGGGCCCACGGGCCGAGAGAGCAGGTGTGGGTGGCCCATTAGTTGTGGGCGGACGGGGAGTTACAAGTGGTATCAAAACTGGTTAGCCATCTCGGTTCTGACCCGAGAGGCGTCTTGAGACCTTTCGTGGGGCGCAACGAGGACGTTGTGTTCTTTGAGAGATGGTGAATTGTAACATCCCGATTTCTGGTATATAAGGAAAGACTTAAGATAATTGATTTGGCTACCTATTTCACCCAAGTTGACTTAACTTTTCCGTCACACATCCGTTTAGAACTCCAGGGTTAAGCGTGCTTGGGTTGGAGTAGTGAAAGGATGGGTGACCTATCGGGAAGTGATTCGCGATACCGTGCGAGTGAGGCCAAAACACGGGGAAAGGTCGGGTGGTGATTGGAGGGTCAGTAAACAATGATTTAGAGCCTCAAAAAAAATAACGCACCGACCGTTAGAACAGGATGGGGCCTACGAGCCGAGAGAACAGACGTGGGTGACCCATTAGTTGTGAGCGGTCGGGGCGTTACACAAACATTACTAGATCAACCCAAAGGCCATGACCATGAACTGGTCAATCATAGACCTTCTAATCTAGCCCTACGTCAATTCACTCATCTTAGACGATCAAAAAGAATGAGATAGAGAAAACAATCACAAATAATAAAAAGCACCCTTTTGGTCTTTTCCCAAAACTGTTCGACCACATTGCCGGATCGTCACACTAGACTGTCCGACCACTCGCCCAACCTAATCTATATTTATATATATAGTATAGAAGTTTCTAAAACGTGTTTTAAATATATAATTTTTTCTTATAAATTATGTTTGCAGGTTAAGCTTCTGTGTATCAGTTCCTGGTTCTACGGAACCTAGATTGGAAGAAGGTTTTATGAAGGCACTATGAAGATTTGTTTACAAGTTTTGTATCGTTTCTGATTAGTAATCACTGATGTTTGTGTATACTAATTTTACACAATGTGCCAAAACTCATTTAAAAAAGCATTGCAGTAAATTTTTGGTGAATGAGACGATCAAGAAACCCCGAGTGTCTCATGATTTATATAAGACTAATGAAAGAAGATGAAAAACAAAGAATCTTGCAGTCTACAATTTAAAGAGTCAGACCGGAATATTATTGGATGGAGTTTCCGTTAAAATTGAGAAGTGCGCTCATGAGATCTTCTTGGTTACACTGCTCGTGAAACAGTGTTGTTGCTATAGGACAAGTCTCCGTCTCCACCACTTTCTCTGACTTCACTCTAACCGAACCACCATTCATGTATATCTGGTTCATGTGATTCAGACTTGGGTTTGGAGCTGGCTGCTGTTCTTGCTGGTAGTGTCTCTGCACGTGCTCTGCTTCCACTGATGTTGCTGCTGCTGTGTTCTGATGAGAATCAAAGACCATCCCTACATTCCGCAGATCCCAACCGTTCAGACCAAACCCTGTACTAGTCATAGTAGCAACTGATAATGAAGTGCCTTTCGCGTCCGAGCTAGTGAGCTCTTCTTGGTTAGGAACTGATATCCCCTGTGCACTTGCCAACGTGAAGCTGTTTCGATGAACTGATATCTCCGCATCAGTAAGATGGCTTCTCCTTGAAACACTGCTTGACAAGACCGGTCCTCCTCCAACAGGCATCAGCATTCCACTTCTCTGAACATTTTGAGCAGTGATCTGTTGCTGCTGCACGCGCATGTGACCCGTTGGGACACCATGTAGCAAACTCATCTGCTTATTACCACCACCATTACTGTTCATCATCTGCCCATGTCCATGTCCAAATCTTATTTCCGGGACGCTTCTCTGATCTACAAGAGGGGAAACAGACATCCCAGGTTTAGTGAGTGAAGAAGGCCGACCAAGGCCAGATGCTTGAAGCTGTGCAAGACTCTGAGTTCGGAGCTGACCCGCAACAGCTAAAGCTTGAAGATCAAACCCATTCAACGCAGAAACAGGACCAAAGATTGGATCTGGAGCAGTCGCAAACGAATGGTTAGTATGTCCTTGGTGTTGAGATACTCCACGAAACCGTCTTAGATACATCCGGTACTTCTGCAACTCCAACAATGTAGCAATTGTAAATAATAATAATAATAATACTATTCAGTTACACATATATTATACCTGGAGGTGACTGGCTATGTTATCTCTCGTTAGCCCTGGTACATTCATTATCTCTAAGATCTTCTTAGGAACCGCTTCTACATTAAGTTAAAAGATTAGACAAGAAACACACACAAATGCAAAACTAAACAAGGTTTTCTCTTTTAATCTCTTACTGTGAATGCCGAGTTGATTCACAGCATCGACAAACTGTTGATGCAATTCAAAAGACCAAACCACACGTGGTTTCTTCAAACTTGAAGTGTCTTCTTTACCATCTTCACCACCTTGCTCGTGTACTTCATCTTGCTTGCGCTTCTTCGAGCTCTGCCAATAATTAGCTGAGAAAGAGTTGTTGTCAGCATCGTCCTTTAGTTGTTGCCTGTCACCTCCACCAAGACTTGAAGAATGTTCGGAGACGTTCGGCATCGATAAAGAAGGATATCTTGAAAATGAAACACAGAAAAAATCAAAATATTTCACAAATGATATGGACCAGAACACTGATCTTATATAACTCCGAATCTAGCAGTGATTTGGTGAAGATTTCTAGTCAAATTCAAAGATTGTGTTTCTATCTTGGGCTCAGTCAACCACCACTTAGATAATTATCTATAACTGGACCAAGAAATCATTAAAGAACCTTTGAACTTATAATAAAATTCAGATTAAAAAGCGAATTGTGGAATGGTACCTGTGTAGCGACAAGTCATAAGCATCCCCTCTAAGATCATGAGACAAATTTGATCATCGCGTCTGTTGGATAATTTCAAAACTTGTGGAACAAGTTAATTTATTAATAAGTGTTAAATAAGTTATGAGAAAAACACACAATAAAATCTAAATTAGAATAGAAAATTTATGTTTTCATAATTCACACAGAAAATGAAATTGTCTTTGTATATAGAGGCCACATAAATAATTGTTTCATAAGATCTAAGATAAACATTTAGAGTATTAGTTTTGAGAAGTTTTTAAAACAATAAAAAAATATTCTCATAACTAGGTGTTTTTCTGCACAATGTGCAGTAACAAATTTTTTAAATTTAAATTACATTTAAAAATAAAATTATATTAACATTTTAGATTTTATCATTTTTACCAATATTATAATATATATATATATATATTTATTTAAATAAAATATTTTTTGAAATTTTAAATTATATTAAAGAATGGATATTTATATATTTAATTATAATTTTAGATAGGTCTTTATCTATTTATTTTGGATAAAATATACTAACTTAAATTGTATAAAAATTAAGAAAAAAATGATATAAATTTTTTATAATTATCAAAAAGTAAAACTAAACATTATTTCTAAAATTTTTAGATATATTAAAAAACTAATAATATTATGATTAAAATCTTTTATTTCTAAAAAATTGTAAAAAAATTGAAAATATTTATTAGTAATAAATTGTATAATTATAAAAATATAAATAAATAATTTTTAAGATTTTTTAAAATATTATATTATTAGTGTCATATTTGTATATAGTTACTTTAATGATAATGTATAATTTACTACCATATT
Source organism: Moricandia moricandioides (assembly GCA_905132885.1). Lineage (NCBI taxonomy): Eukaryota > Viridiplantae > Streptophyta > Magnoliopsida > Brassicales > Brassicaceae > Moricandia > Moricandia moricandioides. The sequence goes on from CAJHQQ010003380.1 coordinate 25,232, forward strand.
CTAAAGTTTTTACCATAAATATAAATAAGAATAGGAAAATTACTAAAAATGACTCAAAACTTAATTTCAAATGCAAAAATGTACCCAAAATTAAATCAATTGTAAAAGTAACCCAAAAGGCTATTGAAAATACAACAAACTCTTTATGAGCAAACAAAAAAACTGTATTCAATTTTACATAATAACATTTTCGCGTGAGAAGACTTCTAGAGAAGTTTTTTCTAAGAAGACTTTCATGTAAGTTTTCTCTAGAAGTCTTCTCAAACAATAAATATTACAAATAAATTATAAATTTTATAAAAAAATATTTATATGGGGAAAATAGAAATCATGTAACCACAAACATTTGTAAATGATGTAAATTTATATCAACTAAAATTGAATTGTTTTCAACCTAGATGATTTAATATAGAATGAGTCATGATAGTCACTGGCTTAGGTTTTATTAATATGTGTTATAGTATTGTAGGTAGATTTAAGAGTAGATTTTGAAATATTATCTTTTTAACTTTTATTTTTATATTTTGAAGACGAATATGTGTCAGTGATCCTCTAATAAGATGATTTTAAACACTTTCTAAGTTGGGTATTTTGCAAAAGTGACTCAAAATTTCAACTTAAATGCAAAACTAACCCACCATTTTTTTGGAACTTTCATTTGCCTTATTCACCCTAGATTTTCGAGTTATTCACGAAAATGTCATTACTCTTTTTTTTTCCTTTTTTTTAAAATGAGTGTTTTCCTCTATCATCCCCATCTTCATCAAGTATTTACAATATTACCATTGTCATAAATACATCAACCACCATGAACAACCAATTTGAAGCTCTTAATGCACAAAAAAATGATTTAGTTCTCTTCTTTTCTCTTTTGTTATTCACACAAACCATATTTCTTTCATTTTCTCTAAAAATTCATCCAAAAAAATCAAGATTTTGATTTCAAACTTTGTAATATTCATAGAGACATAAAAACTCATGATTCTTGGTCATTAATGAGTTGGTAGCATTCATGGTGAAGTTTTATGAGATTAGAGAAGTTAAACAAGTCATCTCATGGATTCAAGATATGAAATATTTTTTTTTTCAGATTTGTTTCTTAGTCAATGCATAGGTTAGTTTTGAAATTGAATTTTTCTGTGTTTTTTGTAGAAGACTTCCCTAGAAGTCTTCTACCTTTCCTTAGTTAACAAAAAAAAAAACAGGGAGAACCGAGAAGACTTCTAAAGAAGTCTTCAGTTAGAAGACTTCTAAAGAAGTCTTCAGTTAGAAGACTTCTAAAGAAGTCTTCTCTGGAAAAGTCAAATATAGTCAATTACAAAAGTAGCCCAAGAAGACTTCTTGCGACAGTGAGAAGACTTCATGTGAACGTAAGAAGACTTCTTTAGAAGTCTTCTCATAGAAGACTTCTAGAGAAGTCTTCTATAAAAAGTCAAATTTTGACAAACTTTGGTCAATTGCAAAACTAACCTTTTAATCTTAGAAGACTTCTCTAGAAGTCTTCTCTGAAATTTTCGAAAAAAATTCAAAATCAAAAGTAAGCCAATATTTGCAAAGGAAGACTTCTCAAGATGTCTTCTGTAGAGTAGACTTCTTAAGAAGTCTTCCTTCTTAAATTTGCAATTGCAAAAATGACCTAAATGGAAGACTTCTTAAGAAGTCTTCCGTGAGAAGACTTACAGGGAAGTCTTTTATGTTCTTTTTTGTAAAATTTGTTAAGTAACTTTAATGTATATTTTCTATATTTTAAAAGTGTAAAGTAACTTCAACAATATCAAGTTAGGTGGTTTAATATGTCTTATTATATCTTAAGATATACTTTTTAATTTTTAGGAAATTTAAAACTGTAATTTTCACTTAAAATTTAAGTTTCCCACTTAATTTTTCATTTCCCGCTTAAATTTCCCGCTTCCGAGAAGACTTCTCCAGAAGTCTTCTCAGAGAAGACTTAACTTTTTCTAGTGAGACGTATGTATTGTTTGATCTTCGGTGAATTTGACTAAGTTTTCTTGATAAGTATTTTCTCTTAGTTTGTAATAAATTTGATTAAATTTAAATTTTTTTATGGTTTTGGTAGTATGGTTAAAATATTTAAAAGACCATTAACATTTTTTCAAATTGACAACATAATTCATAATTAAAAAGATACACATAATAATCATTAAATATACCATAAACAAAAAAATTACAAAAATGATAAATAACATCTTCATGAGAGATTTTTGGAAGACTTATAGAAGACTTCTCGAAGACTTCCAAAAAGTCTTCTAGTGGTCTTCCAGGAAGTCTTCTAGGGGTCTTCCAGGGAAGTCTTCCTAGAGTCTTCCGAAGTCTTCCACAAGTCTTCCAGAAGTCTTCCAGGAAGTCTTCCGAAGTCTTCCAGAAGTCTTCCAGGAAGTCTTCCAGAATTCTTCCAGAAGTCTTCCAGAAGTCTTCCAGAAGTCTTCCACTTCCAGGAAGTCTTCCAGAAGTCTTTCTGGAAGTCTTCCAAAAGTCTTCCAGAAGTCTTCCAGGATGTCTTCCAGGAGTCTTCCAGAAGTCTTCCGAAGTCTTCCAGAAGTCTTCCAAAGTCTTCCAGAAGTCTTCCGAAGTCTTCCAGGAGTCTTCCAGGAAGTCTTCCAGGAGTCTTCCGAAGTCTTCCAGAAGTCTTCCAGAAGTCTTCCAGGAAGTCTTCCAGGAAGTCTTCCAGGAAGTCTTCCAGGAAGTCTTCCAGGAAGTCTTCCAGGAAGTCTTCCAGAAGTCTTCCAGGAAGTCTTCCAGAAGTCTTCCAGATGTCTTCCAGAAGTCTTCTAGATGTCTTCCAGGAAGTCTTCCAGGAAGTCTTCTAGGAAGTCTTCCGGAAGTCTTCCAGGAAGTCTTCCGGAGGTCTTCCAGGAAGTCTTCTAGAGGTCTTCCAGGAAGTCTTCCAGGAGTCTTCCGAAGTCTTTCTTCCATAAGTCTTCCGAAGTCTTCTGAAGTCTTCCAGGAAGTCTTCTAGAGGTCTTCCAGAAAGTCTTCCAGGAGTCTTCTGGAGTCTTCCACGAGTCTTCTGAAGTCTTCCACAAGTATTCCAAAGTCTTTCTAAATATTAGCTTCTTCTCCTTCATATCAAAAAGAAAATATCAGATTTTTAACCAAAGAATACTATCAAAAATAAAAGATGAATCAAAAAGGTCAAACCTTTAAACTTGTTAATGCCTTTAGAAGTTTCACCAATATAAAATGTGTGTTATCTTCTTCTTCTTCATATCAAAAAGAAAAGGACAAACCTGTAACCATTGAACACTATCACAAACACAAAATATGAATCAAAAAGGTCATACATTTAATCTTGTTATAGTAAGTTGAATATACAAGTTCTTATCATCTAACATATAAAACACTCCAAAAATATATATTCAAAATTTATAGATCTACCTTTAAAGGAATGAAAGATGACAACCATGTAATGAAAAATCTTCAAAAACAAGATAAATTAGTGAAAATTCATAAGAGAAAAATGAGAAATGAATATAAAGTTAGGTGTTTTCAAGTCTAAAGAGATTAGAGTGAGGTTTGAAGAGTTTTAGAGTGAGAAACATTACTTTTGTTGCCGCCATTTGAGAGGAAGAAAGAGAATGTGTACATTTTCTTTATATATGGAGACAAAAATCTCAATTAGGTTAAATATTTTCGATATAGAAGACTTCCCGGGAAGTCTTCTAAGAGAAGACTTCCCAAATTATGAAGTCTTCCAAAACCCTATAATCTAATACATGAGAAGACTTTTGGAAGACTTCCGGAAGACTTGTGGAAGACTTCCGGAAGACTTCGCATTAAGCAGGAAGTCTTTTAGTGATAGTGAGAAGACTTCTCTGTAAGTCTTCTCAGGCGAAAAAGTTATAATGGTAAAACTGAATACAGTTTTTTAATTTGCTCACAAGGAGTTTGTTGTATTTTCACTAGCCTTTTGGGTTACTTTTGCATTTGATTGAATTTGGGGTACACTTTTGCATTTGAAATCAAGTTTTGAGTCATTTTTAACAATTTCCCTAGAAAGTTTGTTTTATGTTAAGGAAGTGTTTTTGCTTAGTTAATTGATTTTAGGGTTTCAGAAGACTTCCAAAAGACTTCTCGGGAAATCTTCTCACATATAATGCAGTAGAAGACTTCACAGAAAACTCAACAATTTTCCCGCTTGGATTTTAGTGAAATTCAAATTCCCGCCTAATGGCGAAGTCTTTGAAAATTCTTCCAAGAGTCTTCCAGGAGTCTTCCAGTAGTCTTCCAAAAGTCTTAGAGAAGTCTTTTATGAGAAGACTTCCCTCTAAGTCTTCTACGGAAGACTTCTCTAGAAGTCTTCTCAAACAATAAATCTTAAAATAATTTATAAAAAATTTAAAAATATTTATATGGGGAAAATTAGAAATCATGTAACCACAAACATTTGTAAATGATGTAAATTTATATCAACTTAAATTGAATTGTTTTCAATCTAGATGATTTATTGTAGAATGAGTCATGATATTCATTGGTTTAAGTTTTAGTAACATATGTTATAGTATTGTAGGTAGTTTTAGGAGTAGATTTTGAAATCTTATCTTTTGAACTTTTTATTTTTTGAATTTGATGAATATATGTTAGTAATTCTCTAATAAGATGATTTTTAACACTTTCTAAGTTTATTTTATGTTTAAGGAATTTTTTTTGCTTAGTTAATTGGTTTTAGGGTTTCGGAAGACTCAGAGAAGACTTCTCAAGAAGTTTTCTAACTACTGGAAGACTTCCTGGAAGACTCCGAAAAGACTTCATAGAAGAGACTTCTCTATAAGTCTTCTCAAAATAAGATGATATGTGTTTTCCGCCTAATGCGAAATCTGCAAGAAGTCTTCCTGAAGTCTTCCACAAGTCTTCCATAAGTCTTCTAAAAGTCTTTTCATGTATTAGATTATAGGTTTTTGGAAGACTTTCAGAAGACTTCATAATTTGGGAAGTCTTCTATATCGAAGATATTTAACCTAATTGAGATTTTTGTCTCCATATATAAAGAAAATTTACACATTCTCTTTCTTCCTCTCAAATGGCTGCAACAAAAATGTAATGTTTCTCACTCTAAAACTTTTCAATCTCTCTCTAATCTCTTTAGACTTGAAAACACCTAACTTTATATTTATTTCTCATTTTTCTCTTATTTGTTCTCACTATTTTATCTTGTTTATGTAGATTTTTCATTACATGTTCTCATCTTTCACTCCTTTAAAGGTAGATCTATAAATTTTGAATATGTATGTTTGGTGTGTTTTATATGTTAGATTCTAAAAAGTTGTATATTCAACTTACTGTAACAATGTTAAATGTATGACCTTTTTTTTCCTATTTTTTTTGTTTGTGATAGTGTTCAATGGTTAAAGACATGTCCTTTTCTTTTGGGAAAATTGCCAAAAAAAGATGAAATAGGTATACTATTGTCCCCTTAAAACAAAATTTAGGATATTTGTCCTTATAGTACAAACAATAATGAATACTCTTTTTTGTCCTTATTCTATTGAAATTTTCCTAATTGAAATGTTAATTATTTTGTAAATATTTTTTAAATATCCCTTTTGTCCGTATTCTAAGGGCCTAAAAGACACGACACTTAGCAAAGTCGCTGTCAACGAATCAGCAACGTCTTGTTCCATTCTAGAGTGCGTTATTGTTCCACGTCTGGTATGTATCATTTCTTTACTGTAATTATTACTTAAGAGATGTTTCAAATAATATGTATAAATGAATACATATAGTCATTGGCAGAGACGAGTACATCAAATATATTGAGGTACAAAAGAGTAATGGACTATAATTATATTATATAAATGTGTTCATGGTCGAAGCTTCTTCTATCCTGCTAATTTGTACTAGTGCTAACATTATTTTATAGTTTGGATAGATGTTTTGGAAGTATTCATGTATAGAAATCAATCGTAGTATGTTCATGAATAAATCGTGTTTCGTGATGCTAACTAGTAACTGGCCTATCATTGACAGTTAGTAAATATATATTTGGTGGTGCTCTTCCAGTTTCGATATTTTTTAACCTATTTTTGTTTTATAGTACTAAGTGTTAATTGTATTGAACTATAAATAATAAAGCTTAAGAAGTATGTCGAGCATCTTTGTCAAGAAGATGATTTTTGTTGGAAGATCCATATCCTTTTTAAAGAAAACTTAAAAAAGGAAATTAAAATATTAAAAAGATTTACAGAATATTACTTAACCGTTTTTGGCTAGATTTTCGGATCTTGTTTATTTTTTTTCCAGAACTTACATTCTACCACTATAGAAGGTAGACGAAGAACTATGATATGATATACGACGATTGTAGATAGAAAAACAATGTCAAGAATCCACTTCCTACCGAGCTAGATAAATGTTTATCTCTACGACTTACAGTCAACCAAAACCGTAGATTACAGAGACTTCGGTAGATTATATATTCTGAGCTCGTAGTTATATATGTTTTTGATATATTGCCCATCCTAAGCCGTTTAGAACGCTGTCTTTTTGTTAGATTACATATTCTACATCTCCGTAGATGGTAGATCGTAGATACTAACACATTTACTCCATTTTTAAATTTACAATTTAAAGATATTTTATAAACAAAAATATTTTTCTTATATTAACATGCTTATCTACATCAAGTTTACTATTTTTCCATAATTTCTTACCTTGTAAAAAAATAATATGAATTTTCAAAGACAAAAAGGGTAATGAATGTCCAAACATGCCAAAAATTGATTTTGTTCTAAGGGGACAATAGTATAGTTATTTTGTCCCTTTTTGGCAATTTCCCCTTTTCTTTTTTGTATGAAGGAGAAGAAGATAACACAACATTTTATGTAGGTGAAACCTCTAGAGGCATCAACAAGTTTAAAAGTTTGACCTTTTTGATTCCTCTTTTATCTTTGATAATATTCTTTGGTTAATAATCTGATATTTTATTTTTGGTATGAAGGAAAAGAAAGAATACTTAGAAAGATTTGGGAAAACTTCGGAAGATTTCTAGAGGACTCCTGGAAGACTTCGGAAGACTCTTGGAAGACTTACTGGAAGACTTCCCGCTTAAATTTTAGAAGACTTCCTCGAAGATTTTAAAAAGACTTCCTGGAAGATTTCAAGAAGTCTTCCAAAAATTCTCTCATGAAGACTTCGGAAGACTCCTGGAAGACTTTCACAAGTCTCCCATGAAGATGTTAATGATTATTTTATAATTCTTTTGTTTATGGTATGTTTAATGATTATTATGTGTACTCTTTTAATTATGAATTATTTTGTAAATTTGAAAAAATGTTAATGAAAATAATTAGTAAATATGTTGATGTCTACAATATTTTATTTTAATTTTCAAAAGTGATTGACATTATTTGAACTTCATAACAAATTTTTTTTCTTAACCATACTACCCAAAACAACAGAAAAAGTTTAAATTTAGTCAAATTTATTACAAACTAAGAGAAAAGACTTCTCAAGAAAACTTAGTCAATTTCACCAAATATCAAACAATACATAAGTCTCACTAGAAAAAGTTAAGTCTTTTCTCATAAGACTTCTGGAGAAGTCTTCTAGGAAGCGAGAAACTTAAGCGGGAAATGAAAATTTAAGCGTCAAACTTAAATTTTAAGTGAAAATTGAAATTTTCAATTTCATAAAATTAAAAATTATATCTTAAGATATAAAAAGGCACATTAAACCACATGCCTTGATATTGTTGAAGTTACTTGACAAATTTGAAATTTAGAAAATATATATTGAAGTTACTTAACAAATTTTACAAAAACAAACGTAGAAGGCTTCCCTGTAAGCCTTCTTAGTTTAGCTAGAAACATGAATGTTTGTAACCTCATGATTATCACCAATTAAGTTATGAATTTCACTCAAAAGACTCAATATTGACTAATACACATGAATTAACAAGAAAAAAGCAAAATTCATTTTACGTTTTGAGAAAATTAAAGTTTAATAAAGATTGACGTAACAGACTTCTTAGGAAGACTTCTAAGAGAAGTCTTCTTTCTGTTTAGGTCATTTTTATAATTGCAAATTTATGAAGGATTACTTCTTAAGAAGTCTACTCTACAGAAGACATCTTGAGAAGTCTTCATTTATAAATATTAACTTACTTTTGAATTTGATTTGTTTTTTTTTGAAAATCTCAGAGAAGACTTCTAGAGAAGTTTTCTATGCTAAAAATATTTGTTTTGCAATTGACCAAAGTTGGTCAAAATTTTGAATTTTTATAGAATTCTTCTTACGTTCACATGAAGTCTTCTCACCGTCTCAAAAAGTCTTCACGGATTACTTTTGCAATTGACTATATTTAACTTTTCCAGAGAAGACTTCTAGAAGTCTTCTCTCGGAACCAAAAACCAGGAATAAAATTTGAGAAGACTCCCATCAGACGACTTCTTAAGAAGTCTTCTCATAAATAATATTTTTTTAGTATTAATTGTCAATCGCAAAAGTAATCCACGCAAACTTCATGTGACAATGAGAAGACTTCATTAAACAGTAAAAAAAACTTCTTGGGAAGTCTTCAATAAAAAGTCAAATTTCTGAAAAAATTGATAAATTACAAAATTAACCTGTTTATCTGAGAAGACTTCTCTAGAAGTCTTCTCGGTTCTCCCTGTTTTTTTTTGGTAACAAAGAAACGTAGAAGGAAATTTTCTACAAAAAACCTAGAAAGGTCAATTGCAAAACTAACTTATGCATTGACAAGAATACTTTTAGAGAAGTCTTCTTCACGAAAAAAATTGAAAAAAAAATCAATTTCATATATTGAACCCGTGAGATGACTTGTTTAGCTTTTCTACACTCATAGAACTTCACCAAGAACGCCACCAACTCATTAATGACCAAGAATCATGAGTTTCAATATCTTTATGAACCTTACAAAGTTTGAAATCAAAATCTTGAATTTTTTGGATGAATTTTGAGAGAAAGTGAAAGAGATGTGATTTGTGTAAATAACAAATGAGCAAAAAAGAGAAAAAAATGTATTTTTGTGCATTAAGAGCTTCAACTTGGTTGTTCATGGTGGTTGATGTATTGATGGCAATGACAATAATGTAAATACTTGATTAAGATGATGATAGAGTAAAACACTCATTTATAAAAAAAATAAAAAAAAATAATGGCATTTTCGTGAATAACTCTAACATCTAAGTGTGAATAAGGTGAATGAAAGTTCCAAAAGAATGATAGGTTAGTTTTGCATTTAGCTTCAAATTATGAGTCACTTTTGAAAAACACCCAATAAAAATTAAATGTAATTGTACATGTCACATTTAACATAAGCTGTATCATCATTTATAGTACACCATGTCACATTTATTTAGTGAAAATGAATGTAAAAAAGACATGTGACAAAATCACTTTGCAAATAATGTCTAGGTAGGGATGTTAATATGGACTTCATCTAACAGGGTTAGCCCTAACCCTGTAAAACCTTCTAACCCTAACCCTTAATTTTGTTACTGGGTTTAAAAAGGGTTAGCCCTATAATGAATATGATTTATATTTTAGCCCATTTAATTTGATTTTCACAATTAGTACATACTATCTAAATATCTATTACAATTTTAAATTTGTTTATTTATTCAAAACAAAGTTTTTTTGGCAAAACCGTAAAAAACGAAAACATGAGTTTTCTCACCAAAATCACGAAATCGAGTTTTTTCGCCAAAACTGGAACTTTTTTTACGGTGTTATGGTTTTAGCAGGTAAAATTGATTTGTGATTAGAAATTTTGGTGGAAAACACGATTTTACCGTTTTGGCGGGAAAACTCGATATTACGGATTTGGCGAAAAAACTCGATTTTGCGGTTTTGGCGGGAAAACGCGATTTTGCGGTTTTGGCGGGAAAACGCGATTTTGTGGTTTTGGCGGGAAAACGCGATTTTGCGGTTTTGGCAGAAAAACACGATTTGCGGTTTTGGCGGGAAAACGCGATTTTGCGGTTTTGGCGGGAAAACACGATTTTGCGGTTTTGGCAAAATAACTTGATTTTGTGGTTTTGGCAGGAAAACTTGATTTTGCGGTTTTGGCGGGAAAAGATGATTTTTCCGGTTTTGGCGGGAAAACGAGGTTTTGTGGTTTTGGCGGGAAAACGTCATTTTTTGGTTTTTGCGGGAAAACTTAATTTTGTAGTTTTGGCAGAAAAAATCGATTTTACGATTTGGCAGAAAAACTCAATTTTGCGGTTTTGGCAGGAAAACTCAATTTTACGATATTTTCTATTTATATGGTCATATTTTAAGTTGCTAAAAATGTAATTTTTTGGTTAAAATTAGTATACAAACATTTGTCTACATGAATAAAAATTAAATGGGCTAACCCTGGTACCAGCCCTAACCCTTAATTAAAATATGGTTAAAATATGGCTGAGTTAAAATATGGCTGGGTTTATTTTAAACAAAGGAGGGCTAAGCCCTGGTCCTAGATTTAACATCCCTATGTCTAGGGGATCCTTTGTGGGTTTCTAGAGATTTGAACTGCTATAAGAGGTTAAGTTGAAGCATTGATCTTGGTAACAAAGAAGAGATCACATAAGCAAGATGGCGAACATGGCTAGAGCTGCACCTGGTACGAATGACTTCAGATCCCCATCCATCTAGTTTTCGATGCTGAACTCAACAAACTATACAAATTTGGTCGATGAGGATGAAGGTTTTGTTGTGTGTTCATGGTTTGTGGGATAAAATTTAACTTGTTTCATATGATCAGAAGAAGAACGATGTGGCGACTACTCTTTTGTTTCAAATTTTTCCCAGGAATTTGATTCTCCAAGTGGGAGAACAAATCACATCGAAAGACATCTGGGATGACATTAAGTCACGAAACCTTGATCTGAACGTCTAAGAGAGGCGAGACTCAGACATTGATGATAGAGTTTGAAAAATTGAAGATGGATGATAATGATACGGTCGATGACTTTGCGAGAAAGATATCAGGTATATCATCCAAATCAGCCTCGTTAGGAGAAAACATAGAAGAATCTAAGATTGTTAAGAATTTTTTAAAGGGTCTCCTGAGACACAAGTACATCCAGATCGTAGCGTCTCTTGAGCAAGCCTTAGACCTAAAATCTACGGATTTTGAGAATATAGTTGGAAGGCTAAAGGCGTATGAGGAACATGTAGGGGAAGAAACTCAAAAAGGAGACCAATGGAAACTTATGTTTTCAACCAACGGCCAATATAATCATATGAACTATGAAGGTTTTCATGGAAGAGGTTGAGGATGGAATGGAAAAGGCAGAATTTGAGGATGGTTCACCAACCAAAACCATGTGTTACACATCAAAGATAAAAACTCGAAGAAAAATCGTTTGGAGATGTGAAAATCTAGGTCACTATGCCACTATTTGTCCTGAGAAACCAATAAAGAATCAAGAAACAAACCTAAAAGAGACAAAAGAAGCCGACATTCTCTATGTACACGAAGTGGTGTTCTTGAATGAAGACAAAGTGATTCCGAAGATTTTTATATCAAAAAAAGCAATGGGTTTTTGAATGATGGAGCGAGCAATCACATGACAGGGAACAAGGAGTTCTTTTAGAGTTTGGATCAAAACACCAAAGGGAAGGTGAAGTTCGGTGATGGTTCGTGTTTTGATATTGTAGAAAAAGGGTGTAATTACTTTTGTGTGCAATACTGAGAGAAAAGGGCACTCAAAGATATATATTACATGCATGACCTAAAGCATAACAAATTGAGTCTTGGACAAGCAACATAAAAAGGATGTGAGGTTAACATGAAGAAGTCTATTTGAGACTCATATATTTTTGTGGAAGTTTTCTAATACAAGTTACAAGATCCTCAAATCGTCTCTACAAGACCCCGATGGAGATTAACTACCCAAAGTGCTTGCATGTTAGAGATGAAGATGTTACATGGAGGTGGCACGCTTGACTAGGCCATATAAGCTATGGTACAATGAACAACATGGTAAAGAAGGAAATGATCTTAGGAATGCCAAGTGTAACACACGGAGAAAGAATTTGTGACACATGTCTATTAGGGAAGAAGATTAGACACTCATTCCTGACTAAAATCATGTTTCATGCGACAAAGCCATTGGAATTGTTGCATGGAGATTTGTGTGGAACAATCACACCACCAACTCCAGCAAATAATTGGTATGTATTTATCCTAATAGATGATTTTTCTAGGTCTATGTGGATCATATTATTGAAGAAGAAGAATGAGACATTCAACCGGTTCAAAATGTTTAAGGCAAACTGGTTCAACCATTAAGAACTTTCGCACCGATAGAGTTTACCTCAGCTTAGTTAAATATATTTTGTGAAGAAAAAGGATTTAAATGGCACATAATCACATCTTGCTCACCTTAGAAAAACAGTGTTGTGGAAAGAAGAAATTGAACATTAATGGGAATGACAAGAAGTATGCTTAAGGCAATGAAGATGTTGAACTACTTATGCGTTGAAGCTATAGTAATTGAGTTGGAATCTATGAGAAGAAACATGACGTGTGAGCTTGTAGATCGAACGGATGGTGTTAAAACTATAGGGTCAAAGTGGGTCTATAAGATTTAAGGAGAAAATGGGAACAAGATAAAACAAGAAAGATATACTCGAGCAATCATGTGTGACACAAAGATAGAAGCGTGTAACATGACTCAGGTACCAATGGAGTCAACCTTAAAGAAAAGCTGAAAATAAACTAGAGATAAAGGCTACGGAATACAGAAGAATCATATGATGTTTAAGGTATCTACTTCACACAAGACCTGACTTGTGTTACGCAGTGGGACTTCTAAATGAATACATGCACAATCCTAAGATATTCTCTTGGACAAGTCAACAAGCACATACTACAATACGTAAGAGGAACAACAAACTTTGGTATGTTTTTCAAGAGTGATGGGTCAAGGAGCGTCATTGGTTATAGTGATAGTAGTCACAATATTGATGTTGATGACGGGAGAAGCACATCAGGACATTCACTCTATTTCATCATTGATTAGTTGGACATCGCAAAAGCATCGACGGTCACGTTGTCATCATGTGAAGCAGATTTCATGGAGGCAACAAAAGTAGCGAATCAAGCTATATGGATCAAGGAATTGTTGTGTGAGATACTAAGTGAAGAAGGTGAGAAGGTCATACTTACAATTATTGACAACAAATTAGTTTTATACAGAATAAGTAAGCACATACTTTCAAGATATCATTCGCTTATGAGTGTGTGGAGAATGAGTAAATCAAAGTGGAGCATGTGTCGGGTGTGCAACAGAAGGCGGACATCCTTACTAAACCATTAGAAAGGGTTAGGTTCAAGCAAATGATGAGCTTAACTTGAGTTCAAGAAATCAGTCTTCCTAATTCAAGTTGGAATTAAGGGAGGGGGGACGTTGGATAATTCCAAGACTCCTGGAGCAAGTTAACTTATTAATAATGTTTAATAATTTAAGAGATAAACACAAAAAGGAAATCTAAATTAGAATACGAAGTTTTAGATTAGGTTTGTGTTTTCATATTCCACATAGAAAGGAAATTGTCTTTCTATATAAATAAATGTTTCGTGCAGAGTTGTTCCATAAGATCTAAGAGGAACATTGGGAGCTTTAGTCTTGAGAATTTTCTAAACAATAACAAAGTTATTCTTATCATCCTTTGTGTTTCTAGAGATTTGAGGGTCACCACTAGAACTCGAAGAAGGGTTTGCGTTCAATGACTAAGAAAAAAGATCTTAAGTTTGAAATACAACATAATATTGTAACGGCCTACCCCGTTGAACCGAGGGATCAGCTGGCCCTGCAATGCACCGACCCTAACCCCTCCCCTGTGATACAACCTGCCTGAATTTGCCCCTATGTCTTGGCTCACATGTGGGTTATTGGTGACGTTCAAACCAAGGACCTCACCATTTAACAACTCTCCCACAGAGAAGCTGTAAAGGGTGAGGTCTTGGGTTCGAGTAACGATAAGCGCACCAATAACCCACCTGTGAGCATAGGCCTATGGGTGAATTCGGGCAGATTGTATTACAGAGGAGGGGTTAGGGTCAGATGCGTTGCAGTGCTAGCTGGGTTGCACGAGACGGATTGTTACAAATATATGCCCGAAAAAAAAATTGCGGGGATTTGAGAATGTTGCGGTAAAATGGAATTAAAAAAAAGTAGTGGAAACTAAAAAAAAATATTATGCCTGTGGAAAGGTGAGATCATGAGATGTGAGAGTTGAAGAAAAATTGGCTTTAGCGAGAGTCTTTTGAAATCGGATCTGTATTTGCGGGTCAACCAGTAAAATGTGTGACCTAATATGTAATTCAGTTTAGGTTTTTGGGAAAACGTCTTTATTTAAAATCTGATAAAATCCGCAAGAAAAACCGTTAAAACCCAGAACCTTGATATCAATTAAATCACTGGTTAAATCAGTATGTAACTTTTACTTATTTTTTCTTAAATTTTCACTAACATTATTAAATTTTATTTTGTATTCTAATTAAGAAGTTACGTTTTAAAATTTTCAAAAATAAAAAGATCATATGATCTTGTGAATTATGAATATATTGACAAAATATAGTTTTTGATTGTTGAAGAAGAAGAGCATGTTAATATTGCTTAAATGAATTAAAAAAAACATTATTGTTGAAGAATATCTCAAAGATGATAAAGTGAAAAAATCCTAAAATATTGACGGTAATTTTTAAAAATTTGTTTGAACTTTTATCACGTATAATATCAATTAAACTATTTTATTTGTGATTTTTAGATTACATTGAAGATTTTACTATGCCACTTGAAGAAAATAAAATGAATGATGATAGAAAGAATGAAAATTAGTTGACGTGATTTGCTTTTTCTTTATAACACATATGATGTGATTTGGTATTACTTTACTTTTGTTATTAAAAATCTATTATAATTTGATGTTTTACTCTCTTTTTTTGAATTTTAAATTTTAATTTTATGATTTACATTAAATATAAACACATAAGAATTTTAAGTTTTGATATACTTTTATTATATGTTATAACTTTTACCTTGTTATAAAAATTGTTAATTAGTATAAATTATATTTTGATATTTTGTATGTCAAATGAAAATAAAATAAAAACTAAAGTTAAGTATTTTTCTAAATGTCCTTTAAAACATAAAATATCTCTTATATTATTAATAGTTAATATATTATTATATAACAAAACTAATTAATTTATTAACTTGGGGTTTGCCTACAGTCAACCTAATTAGCCGATAATCCAAAACAAATGTCTGATTCAGTGTTCGAGTTGAGAATTAAAAATAACTTGAGCGAAAGCTCAATCTTTTTAGGTTTCGTTTTAAAATAACTTGAGTGGAAGTTCAAAAGTTTAGACTTTTGTTTACGGTTTTCTAATTAAACTAAGAACAAATTATGCTCAGTACATTCAATAATTTTTTTAGAAGATAGAACAACGCCTTATTCAAATCAGAGACCATCTAATCAGTGGCGTATGTAGAAATTATTTTTAGTGGAAAAAAATATTTAAATTATTTTTATTAAATTATTAGAAAATAATTTTATTTTTAGAAAATTTAATAGTTTATTTCTATTTTTTAAGAAATATCAATAAAAGGTTGATAAATAACATTTTTGTATTTATGTTGTAGTAGTGCATTGTATGTAATAAACTTTAGCATTATTAATTATTTTCTTAAAAATAAATATTATCATTAGATCGCAAATATTATATTTTCAAAAAAAAACTTGGTATATAGACTGAAATTTATCAACAATCCTTAATTTAAATCCTTGCATACACGCGTAGAAGAAAGTGTATTAATATATGTTAAATTTATTGGATATGCTAATGTCCTTTTGTCAATTAAATATCCTACTTGGTAAGTAGATATAGTTGGATTCAAAAGTGGATAAAAGAGTTTAGTTATTTAAAATAATTCGATTAAATAAGCAATCGAACCACGGGAAACAAGTGGTGGAGGCAAATTCATCTTTTAACTAGATGATTATCCGAGCGCATGCGCGAAGTGAAATTAACATACTAATTATCGTTGAATATTAGTCTTGATTGTTCAACCATGATGTCATAAGTCTCTAAACGTATAGTTATGGATCGTCAATATAATGTTGATGAGTAAGGTGATGTTTGTTGATATTTTTTAAAACTTATTTAATTTACATTGGACTTTAATGATATCATTCGAATGTTATAATTCACAATCTCACTTCAATATGAAAAATCATATTTTTGAAATGATATGATCAAGTAACATTTAAGATCCATGCTTGCACATAATGAAGATTAATTATGTATACAAATTATTTGTAGATAATATTATTTATTTTGTATTAATTTACATATTATGCAATAATAAATATATTGAATAATTGAAGAGCGAATAGCTATTACGTATACAATTAAATTTGAGTAAGAACATAAATAAAAACAATCTTTCTTTTTATTTACAAAACTTTTTGTTGATAAAAAACAAAATAAACCAGTTATTTATTTTATATAGTATATAATTAAAATCAAAGGATATTGATATAGATATATAATACATTTAATATAAATATTTATTTATTGAGGCTTGATACTCATATGATCTTATTAACATGAGGAAATTGCTAAAAATGACTCAAAACTTGATTTCAAATACAAAAGTGTACCCCAAATTCATTCAAATGCAAAATTAACCCAAAAGGCTAGCGAAAATAAAATAAACTCCTTGTGAGCAAACAAAAAAACTGTATTAAATTTTACCAAAATAACCTTTTCGCGTGAGTCTTCTGCGAGAAGACTTCCCTGTAAGTCTCCTACCAAAGACTTCTCTAGAAGTCTCCTACGGAAGACTTCTCTAGAAGTCTCCTACGGAAGACTTCTCTAGAAGTCTTCTCTAAGAAGTCTTCCGTACGTCTTCCGTGAGTCGTCCAGTAGTCTTCCGAAAGTCTTCTAGAGAAGACTTCCATGTAAGTATTCTCCGGAAAACTTCTCTAGAAGTCTTCTCAAACAATAAATCCTAAAAATAATTTATAAAATTCATAAAAAATATTTATATAGAGGAAAAATAGAAATCATGTAACCACAAATATTTGTAAAAAATGAAAATTTATATCAACTAAAATTGAATTGTTTTCAACCTAGATGAATTAATGTAGAATGAGTCATGGTATTCATTGGTTTAGGGTTTAGTAACATATGTGATAGTATTGTAGGTAGTTTTAGGCGTAGATTTTGAAATCTATCTTCTTAATTTTTTTTTTGAATTTGACGAATATGTGTTAGTGATCCTCTAATAAGATGATTTTAAACACTTTCTAAGTTTATATTATGTTTAAGGAAGTGTTTTTGGTTAGTTAATTGATTTAGGGTTTCAGAAGACTTCCAGAAGACTTCTCGGGATGTCTTCTAACATATAATACAGTAGAAGACTTCATGGAAGTCTTCACGGAAGACTCTACAATTTTACCGCTTGAATTTCAGTGAAATTCAAATTCCCGCCTAATGGCAAAGTCTTCCGGACGTCTTCCGTGAGTCGTCCAGTAGTATTCTGAAAGTCCTCTCTGAGAAGACTTCCATGTACGTATTCTCCAGTCTTCTCAAACAATAAATCCTAAAAATAATTTATAAAATTCATAAAAAATATTTATATAGAGGAAAAATAGAAATCATGTAACCACAAACATTTGTAAATAATGTAAATTTATATCAACTAAAATTGAATTATTTTCAACCTAGATGAATTAATGTAGAATGAGTCATGGTATTCATTGGTTTAGGGTTTAGTAACATATGTGATATTATTGTAGGTAGTTTTAGGCGTAGATTTTGAAATCTATCTTCTTAACTTTTTTTTTTTGAATTTGACGAATATTTGTTAGTGATCCTCTAATAAGATTATTTTAAACATTTTCTAAGTTTATTTTATGTTTAAGGAAGTGTTTTTTGGTTAGTTAATTGATTTAGGGTTTTGGAAGACTTCCAAAAGACTTCCCGGGATGTCTTCTAACATATAATGTAGTAGAAGACTTCAAGGAAGACTTCACGGAAGACTCCGAGAAGACTTCTCAAGAAGTCTTCCAAACCAAACTCGAACTTAATTTACCTTCAATTTGAAATTAACCGGAAAAAACCAAACTATATTTAACCTAACATGATAATTTACCGTACATATAAATAGTATTTTTTCACTTTTTTTCACTTTTCGGTATTTCAGAAAAAAAAAGTTGGTGAAAAACCTAGTCTCCTCTTCTAAGGCGATTACTGTGACGATTTCCGATTACCGGTTCCTCTTTATTTCAGATCTGAAACCGTTCGTTTCTACCCTTGACTTCTTCCTCTATTTCTTTCCTTTCCGACCTCAAGTTGACCCATTTGTCTGTAGGTCTCCCAGAAGTCTACCGTAAATCTTCATGGAAATCACCCGTAAGTCTTCTTGGAAGTCATCCATTTGTGTTCATGGTAGTCATCCGGAAGACTTCATGGAAGTCATCCGGAAGACTTAATGGAAGCCATCAGAAGTCTTCCGTAAGTCTTCCATGAAGTCTTCCGTAAGTTTTCCATGAAGTCTTCCGTAAGTCTTCCGTAAGTCTTCCGTAAGTCTTCCGTAAGTCTTCGGTAAGTCTTCGGTAAGTCTTCCGAAGTCTTCCGAAGTCTTACGAAGTCTTCTGAAGTGTTCCAAAGTCTTCACAGTCTGTATGTTAGTATAGAACTCTTGGGGTGTTTGTTTTATGTTTGAGATGTTGTCTTATCATTGTTTGCAGGCTATACAATGGAATTACCAGTACTCCCGAAGAGGTTGTTCACCGTAGGGGAAGAGCCCATTCCATTGAAGAGCATTGGATATCATATTGATGACCCCATATTACTTCCTGCTGTAAACATTTTTGCGTTTGAGTTGAATTTTTGAGTCACTTTTGCAAAACACCCTATTAACATCTTTATATTTGTTGTGACAAAAATATTATTTTTTAATATGAATATTATTTTTATTAACTTGTTTATGTATTTTATATATGATATATATATATATATATATATATATAATATATATATATATATATATATATATATATATATATATATTAATTTAAACGATATTGAAATAAATTTAAATCTATATTAAATGAGTCTTCATATTTACATGATTTTATGATCATTTATATCTTATTATAATAAAAAAGTTAAACAATTGACCAGAACAATTTCATCGTAGATTTTTAACAACCTTAGTAATTTGTATTAAAAAAATTCAAAATATAGCAAATTAGAAAAAATCTAATTTTTTTATTATATACTTATGTGATTTTTTAATGTCTTTCAAGAATATAAAATTGAACAAAAATGATGGAAGATACATATACTGTTCACAAATTTTTTATTCAAAATCATTAATTGTCACATATTTGTTAATCATATTAGGTAATTTTGTAGCTTTTATTTAAGGAAAAAATAGAAATTATTATTTTATACACGAATAATTAATCTGATAATTAGTTTAATAAAAAGTATAATATATATTTAGATGGACTAACTTATTTTTTTTTAAGATTTTAAAAATCATTGTAGTGATGACATGTGACTACCAAAAAAGCTCGTATATATAGCTCCATGATTAATATATATAGTTTGTACATAGTATAAAATAGCTTGTGCATATTATAAAATAATAAAATAATATATATATATATATATTAAATAATTGAGAAACTAATAATCTACCTAGGATTAATAACTTATTTTTTAAGGATTATAATATTCCAAGATTATTATATATAGCTCATATATTAATATGTTATAATGACATGTGTGTACCAAAATATGTTGTAATGATCCATCTAATTATATAATTAACATATATGTATTTTATATGATATATAGTTTAA
>CAJHQQ010003381.1:0-45075 GCA_905132885.1 Moricandia moricandioides
ATGTAATTGATACCTTCCAACCTGACATCTCAGTGGTTGAGTCGGTACATTCACGAGAGTAGTGTCCCAGTCGACCACACGTGTAGCACTTCACTTGTGGTCTTGGTGTCTTTCCTTGTCGCTTGAACTGGCCCTTTCTTCCTTTCTTTAGGTTGATTCGTAACATATCCTCTCCTGACCGACTGGACGGCGGCTTGGGGTTTGACCCAGTCGTAAGTGTGACCCATGCTCTGCTGTTACCATTTCTTCCACGTTGACTGCTTTATTTACCAATTTGAAAAACTTTCAAATTTGTCAGCTTGTAGACGACTCCCGATCTTTGGCCTGAGACCGCGTAAGAATTTATTAACTAATAGTGTAAGAACGTGAAATGAATGGTAACACAGTGGTATGTATGCTTGGCAAGGTTCACACTGTGCTATGTATGCTTGAGCGTCTTTAAACACAGTGGCCACAAAAATCCTACCTGGAGAATCTTCAATACTGTCTTGAAACCAGCAAAATGCCCAGCATAATCTGATCCATGACAGTGATAAAGAATGTATGGGGACTTCAATTTCCGCAACACATCGCTGTATATGCCATCTGAACAGTGTTTATAGAGTTAAGGTTCGTCCCAACAATATCTTTGGATTTCTCTTAGGAATTTATTTTTGTGATATCGTTTAAAGACTTTTGGTTCTATGTCAGACGCAAGATAGTTCACTATGTCGGCGTACATTGGTCTATAATTGATAGTCGTGTTCAGCGCACACCCCCCCCCCCCGACTTAAACTTCGATCTCCGAGAGAAGCTTAATGACCCAACATGGACCATGGATCATGTGTTTTGAGACTAAATTGTAAGCTTCTGGGTCTTCTTCTTTGTTAGGCAGCTCGGCTGAAATTTTTTTATGAACTTCCTCTGCCCTTGGTGTTCTTGAAGAATTCCCAAACCAAAATAACATATGTGCATGAGGAAGCCCTCTCTTTTGAAACTCTATTCTATGGAGAGCTGTACGAAGAATATGCGGTGTTATTTATTTTACGAAAATAAGTAGTTTACAAATATTAAATATTTTTACATACCTGCAGTTTATGTCTTGAAGAAAGCTCCCTTCTTGAAATCCTCGAGTAGTTGGTCAGATTTTATTTTAAAGACTCAGCATTCAATGTCTGGTCTATCATTGGGTGAATCCCCACCATACGCTGCTAGATGCTCTTTAATCTCTTTCCTGTTAGGATTGGCCATCATTGTGATGAAAAAATATGGGTTACCAAATAGCCATTGCGTCATGATATTCTCATTTAAGTAACAGGCTCCACCAGCTAAACTTTACGGCAGTATAAACCTCTGATCAATGATTTTAGCTTCTGTCACCTTTGTTAACAGAGTCAAGGATGTTATTGTAGAGCTCGACCCTTAGATCTTCTTGATTGTTCCTTGCCTACCTTAGCCAATCCGCTTCAATTGATGTATAAACGTCTACAACATATTGATGTAACATATGCACCCTCCTTTTATCAATGTCATTCCTAGACTGAGTTGCGTCTGTATTTCCGACGCATAGAATTGACGTATGCTTACGAATTGCCTTGTTTTGTAAGTGCCAATCTCAATGTGTAATGGTATCTCAGGGTGGAAACCATACTCACCATATGGGAACAGAAGAGGATATGGAGGCTCATGTATAGAGGGTGATCATTGCGTATTTGTTGTGAATTCTCTGATTGAAACTGGAGCACAATATCTTGTTGTCCAATTGTCGATGACATATCCCCTACAATTAGGCATGTCACCTCACTTCTACTGGGGAAATCATATTCTTTCCCACTCCCTTTATCGGGGAGCAACCTGATAGTGAATTCTTCTTCAAAATTGTTTTCATAGTAGTTATGGGCGCATCGAAAAGCCTTAGCTAAGAAATTATTCTCGTCTATCATCTCGATAAGGCGCTTAATGGTTGTTTCATCAACCTTACCCTTTGTCGAGGTTTTCCCCATTGCGTTTAACTGGTTACTGACTTTGTTGTTGGTATCAAGTATATATAGCTGGAGATATTTTGGTGAACGTCCTCGTGGCGGTAAAAGCGACCCAATTCGGTTGTGGCTCTGACCTTGGATACGAAAAGTGAAAGGTCCTGGTGCATATACAACACTATAATCCATTTACTCTCCAATTGATGTGAAAACCAATACATCATTGTATATTCAGATGGTCTCTCGAAACCACCGACACTAAAGTAGCTCTTCTAACACTGCTGGGGGTTTTATGATTGGTGGCAGCTTTATTTTGCCATGGTTACAACAAATTGTGAAACTTGGTTTCCCTGTTTTGGGGTCCGTACTAGTGCTTTCTGAAGTCCACACTAATGCACCACATTGTTAAAAATATATATTTAGTGCGTTATATTTTTGGTTATAGCAATAGCTAAGCCAATCCCGAAGATCTTCCCATTGAAAGAAGAAATCCTCGAAGTCCCCATCAATGAGAGTGACCAAAGCAAAATGGTCAGGGTCGGCCCATATCTTCATGATGACATGAAGGACAAAATCATTTCCTTCTTGAAGGAAAACGCCTCGACCTTCGCACGGTTGACTTCAGACATGAAAGGAATACATCCCTCAATTACGACTCACGAACTCAACGTAGATCCGACATTCAAATTGATCTAACAGAAATACGCAAATTGGGTTCCAAGCGATCGAAAGCAGTGAATTAGGAGGTCAAGCGATTTCTTGGCGCAGGTTTTATCACCAAGGTCAAATACCCTGAATGGTTGGCCAACCTGGTGGTTGTCAAGAAGAAGAACAGAAAATGGTGCGTTTGCATTGATTTCACTGATTTAAACAAAGAGTGCCCGAAGGACAACTTCCCCTTCCCCATATTGATCGTCTTGTCGAGTCAACGGTCGGGAAGGAGTTGTTAACATTTATGGATTCATTCTCTGGATACAACCAGGTAATGATGAACCCCCACGATAGAGAGAAAACAGCGTTCATAACAGATAGGGGGATATACTGCTACATAGTCATGCCGTTCGGTCTCAAAATTGATGGCGCTACCTACCAGTGACTTGTCAACGAAATGTTTCCCTATCTGTTGGGCAACATTATGGAAGTATATATTGACGATATATTGGTAAAATCCCTCGTGGCAATAACCGACACGGAAACTCGGTATTCGACGCTTGAGAAGATGGCCCTCGCGGTCATTACCTCAACAAGGAATCTCAGGCCATACTTCCAGTCTCATGCGATCGTTAAACTGACCAATCAACCTTTGTGTAAGATCACGCAAACCCAAACCTATCCGGCCGCTTTTCTAAATGCGCAATCGATCTAAGCGAGCACGACATCACATACCAAAGCAAGCCGGTTTGGTGTAGCTATTGCATATTTTTTCCTAACCAATAAACCTTTTCTCATTGAAGGGGTTAAAATATGTACCTTTCTTCTTAGTTCGAGTGGGGCACAAACCATCTGACCCTGGTGGAGCGTCTGAACCTATGTGTAAGTCATGTATATGAGAATTATAAACGTATGTAAACATTTTCTAAGTGGATTTGGTTAGCTATGATGGTTACCTTGTGAAGTAGCTGATGTTCGTTTTGATAGCAAGATGGATTTTCTCATGCTACATGTGTTTTTCTGTCTCACTAGTTAAATTAAAGCAATCATCTAAGAGGGTATAAGCATAAGACTTTTAAGATGGATAATGGTTTTAGGATTGGAAAACTTCTATGGAAAAATTGCTAAAAATGACTCAAAACTTGATTTCAAATACAAAAGTGTAGCCAAAATTCAATCAAATGCAAAAGTAACTCAAAAGGCTATTGAAAATAC
Source organism: Moricandia moricandioides (assembly GCA_905132885.1). Classification (NCBI taxonomy): domain Eukaryota; kingdom Viridiplantae; phylum Streptophyta; class Magnoliopsida; order Brassicales; family Brassicaceae; genus Moricandia; species Moricandia moricandioides. The sequence continues at coordinate 3,825 of CAJHQQ010003381.1, forward strand.
AACACTCCTTATGAGCAAACAAAAACCTTATATTCAATTTTACCATAATAACATTTTCGCGTGAGAAAACTTCCAGAGAAGCCTTCTCTAAGAAGACTTCCAGAGAAGACTAACAATAAATCTTAAAAATAATTTATAAAATTTATAAAAAATAATATTTATATCAGGGAAAAATAGAAATCATGTAACCACAAACATTTGTAAATGATGTAAGTTTATATCAACTAAAATTGAATTGTTTTCAACCTATATGAGTTAATGTAGAATGAGTCATGATATTCTTTGGTTTAGGTTTCAGTAACATATGTTATAGTATTTTATGTAGTTTCAGGGGTAGATTTTGAAATCTTATCTTTTTAACTTTTTAGTTTTTGAATTTGACGAATATGTGTTAGTGATTCTCTAATAATATGATTTTAAACATTTTCTAAGTTTTTTTTATGTTTAAGTGTTTTCTTTTTCTTAGTTAATTGATTTTAGGGTTTTGGAAGACTTCCCGGGAAGTCTTCTAACTCCTGGAAGACTCTGGGAAGACTTCCTGGAAGACTCTTAGAAGACTTCTCAAGAAGTCTTCTCAAAATAAGGTGATATGTGTTTTCCACCTAATGTGAAGTCTTTCGGAAGTCTTCCTCAAGTCTTCTCATGTATTAAATTATAGGGTTTTGGAAGACTTCCAGAAGACTTCATAATTTAGGAAGTCTTCTATATCGAAAAAATTTAACCTAATTGGGATTTTTGTCTCCATATATAAAGAAAATTTACACATTCTCTTTCTTCCTCTTAAATGGCTTCAACAAAAATGTAATGTTTCTCACTCTAAAACTCTTCAACCTCTCTCTAATCTCTTTAGACTTGGAAACACCCAATTTTATATTTATTTCTCATTTTTCTCATATGTATTCTCGCTAATTTATCTTGTTTTTCTTGGCAGATTTTTCATTACATGGTTCTCATCTTTCACTCCTTTAACATTAGATCTATAAATTTTGAATATGTATTTTTGGTGTGTTTTATATGTTAGATTCTAAAAAGTTGTATATTTAACTTATTGTAACAAGTTTAAATGTATTGTTGTAAAAGTAATGGGGATTGTGTGTGTCTTCTTATTGATAATCGACATAGAGGTCCCCTTTATATATATAGGGAGTTACAAATAGACCGTCATAAGATAATTGAAAAGATAACAATTCCTAATCCAACAAGGAAAAGAAAACCAAAGACTATAGAGAAAAGGAAAAGTATGGCCGACTCTATCTCTCTCTCCTATGGGCCAGTCGATTGGTCTTGGTCGGGCCAAGGTTATGGGTCGTCCATCATATGATTTATAAACCTCCCCCTTGGACGCCATAAACTTTCAGGATTCGTGAGATGCTAACATGTTGCCTCTTTAAAACCTTACCAGTAAAACCCTATTGGGGTAAAACCAAAGTAAGGAAAAAGTCCCCCTGATGAAAGCATCACTGAAGGTCACTCAGTCAACGCATCCCAATTTTATGTATGAGCTTCTTAAACGTTGAGGTTGGTAATGCCTTAGTGAATAGGTCAGTTGAATGTAACTGGAACTTACTTGAACCACTTGGACCTCTCCGGCTTTCTGTAACTCGTGGGTGAAGAAGAACTTGGGAAAAATGTGCTTCGTCCTGTCTCCTTTGATATAACCGTCCTTGAGCTGAGCAATCCATGCTGCATTGTCCTCATACATCACGGTTTGTTGCTTGTCTTTGGACATCCCAAAATCAGCTTGTACATGTTGAGTCATCGACCTCAACCATATACACTCTCGGCTGGCTTAATGAATGGCCAAGATTTTCGAATGGTTGGATGATGTAGCTGCGATCGTCTGCTTCATGGAACGCCATGATATGGTCGTACCTCCATGTGTGAAAACATAGCATGTCTGTGAACGAGCATTGTGCGGATCAGATAGATAACCTGCATCAGCAAAACCAACTAAACCTTCTTTGTTATGTTTAGTATAAAACAAACCAAAATCTTTCGTCCCTTGTAGGTAACAAAGAACATGTTAAATCTTTCGTCCCTTAAGGAAAAATTCTTAAAAAGTCTACTCTAATGAAGACATCTTGAGAAGTCTTCCTTTGTAAATATTGTCTTACTTTTGAATTTGAATTTTTTTTCGGAAATCTCAGAGAAGACTCTAGAGAAGTCCTCTATGCTAAAAAGGTTAGTTTTGCAATTGACCAAAGTTTGAAAAAAAAATGGGAAAATTCCATAAAAATACCCCAACTAAATTTCATTAAGCTTTTAAATATCTAAACTTTTTTGATATCCTGTTTAATACCTCAAATAATTATTTTCCTCATTTTACTATACCAACTTTTAAAAGTCTAGTCATTTTAATACCCAAACTTTATTTATTTTAATTAAAAATACTACTAAGTTTCAAACCAAATTTAAAAAAATTCCAAAATCTAAGAGAATATATGTAAATTTTCTAATTTTATTTTTAATATTTAGGAAATATGGTAAATAAATTATTTGGAATTTTTTTAATTTTTGTAAAATTAAATTTGAATGTAAAAAAATAAATTTAGTTGGGGTATTTTTATGGAATTTTCTCAAAACAAATTGACGTTTTATAGAAGACTTCTTTAGGAAAAACGTAAGAAGACTTCTAAAGAAGTCTTCTCAGCGTCCCAATAAGTCTTCCTGGGTTACTTTTGCAAATGATTATATTTGACTTTTCCAGAGAAGACTTCCCTAGTAGTCTTCTGTTAGATGACTTCTAGGAAAGTCTTCTCTCTAAAACAAAAACCAAAAATTAAATTTGAGAAGACTTCTCAAGAAGTTTTCTCGTAAATAATATTTTTTTAGTATTAATTGTCAACTGAAAAAGTAACCCACGCAGACTTCTTGTGTCAGTGAGAAGACTTCTTGGGAAGTATTTTATAAAAATTCAAATTTCTGAAAAACTTTGGTAAATTACAAAATTAACATGTTTATCCGAGAAGACTTCCCTCGTAGTCTTCTCGGTTCTCCCTGTTTTTTTTTTTTGTTAACAAAGGAAAGGTATAAGACTTTTAGGGAAGCCTTCTACAAAAAAAACCAGAAAAGGTCAATTGACCAGAACACTTCTAGAGAAGTTTTTTTTACGAAAAAATCTGAAAAAAAAATTCATATCTTGAACCCGTGTGATGACTTGCTTAGTTTCTCTAAACTCGTAGAACTTCATTAAGAATGCTACCAACTCATTAATGACCAAGAATCATGAGTTTCAATATCTCTATGAACCTTAGAAAGTTTGAAATCAAAATCTGAATTTTTTGGATGAATTTTGAGAGAATGTTAAAGAGATGTGGTTTGTGTGAATAACAAATGAGAAAAGAAGAGAAAAACATCGAGTTCTTTGTGCATTAAGAGCTTCAAATTGGTTGTTCATGGTGGTTGGTGTATCGATGGAAATAGCAATATTGTAAATACTTGATGAAGATGAGGATGATAGACTAAAACACTCATTTAAAAATAAATAAACAATGACATTTTCATAAATAACTTAAAAGCCTAGGGTAAATAAAGCAAATGAAGTTCCAAAAAATGATGGGTTAGTTTTGCATTTAACTTCAAATTTTAAGTCACTTTTCCAAAACACCCAAATTTTATACCATAAAAGTCGCAATTATCACAGCCACCTGTGGGTTATAAATTTAAAACTCAATTAACTTTATGAATAAAGATTGATAAAGAGTAACTATTATAATACATTCAAACTTACAATCAAACTATTTTGGTTTTAATGTTGGTCGATCGTATATCTGGTGGAATGCAGAAAAACAGACATAATTTAGAGTACAATACAGTTTTAGTTTATGCATGATCCCAGTTAAAGTGGAGGATCTCGGTTTCTTATGAGAATAAATGACACAACTTTTGATTTGGTGCGTGCTCCGAGTGGACGGCCTCGTTTTCTTTTATTCGTGACCCGGTTGAAGTTGCTGCATGGAGAAAATTAGCTAAGTGTTTTATTGGTATCTTGTCTTGAATGGAAATTGTTTGAGTTTGCTGTCACGTGGCAATGAAATGGGTCAATTAAGGTATGTTTATATTTGTTATTTTTTCTTGAACAGGGAAAATTCTGATATGGCTGCTCCATTTAAGTAGGATGATTAGGTTTTTTAAATATCGGAATACTAGTATGGTGTAAACCTTAACAAACGTATTATAATATTGTTTTACTTAACAACATTCAGAATTTGATAAACAAATATAGATATGTAGAAATAATTATATGTATGTATTTTGCTAAAGTACATCTATTATTATTATATTTGAAGAACATAACTTCGTGAGCATTGGCGGAGGAGACATGAGATTTTCCGTTTGGTTTCATCGCCTGACTTGAGAGTAATTAGAGTAGTTTCTGGGGTTTTGGTTTGTAGCAAGTAAAGAAAAAACAGTATAAAGAATGAAAATGAGTCGGAGGTAAAAGGAAATCATTAAGAGGAAATTCAAGCAAACAATTGATTTGCAGAGGAGGATGGGTAACGGAGCATTAGAGAAAATGGTGAAGATGAAGTGGAAGACACGGGATGATCAACTCTACGGTTCAACAGAGATTAGGTTTTCAGAATAATGGGTTTGTATTTGGAAAATATAATGACAACCCAAATAAAAGCCCAGTTCTTCTTTACTCATACATAATTTAGTAGAGACGTGATGATTTAGAAAAGAATGATGGTATGATTTTATTAGATGACGTGGAAAGGCTCTCCTTTTAGAATTAAGAACTTTTTTTTTTTTTTAGATGTCAACATTCATTACTTATGTGCTTGCGTTTATTAATCTCACACATTCATCCGATAGGACATTCAATGTGAAAATGTCTCCTTCAAGGCATTTAGGAGCTATGCCTGAGGGGTTATCAGAACACATCTCGATAAATGATTCTTTGGCTATTTCAGAGAGGTGATCTTTATAGTAGTGATGACCGTCGATAAAAGGTTTCTTGATTATTTTCTCCATGTCAAAAACTGTTGTTTGATTTCCTATATTTAGACATATATTTCCTTCTGTGACATCAATGATTGCTCCGGCTATGTCAAGGAATGGTAGACCTAGTATGAGGGGGTCTTTTGGTTTGTGTCCTTATTTTAACACGATAAAGTATGTAGGTATATGGCACACTCACTTATTCGTATTGGCACGTCTTCAAGGATACCCTCCAGAGTCCTAGATGATCTATCAGCTAAAACGATGGATATCCTTCTGGGTTTGAACTTATTGAACTCTAGAGAAAATTGCTACGGAATAACTGATATACCATGGATTTTACTTATTTTACCTATGATATATAGAGTGTTTTTAGAGTCTTTTATATGCATTTGGTATTGTTTAAGAATATTTACAGGGCTGGGTACTCATTGGAAGCAATTGGAGCTTTTGGACTATTCTGGAGCATTCAGGATTGCTCAGCGGAAACTCATAGTCGGATCCAGTATGAATACACCATCGATCGATGTCACACACTGTGCGTCGACCGACGGTCAAGTCGACAGCAAGATTGGGGAAGGCTTGAGAAATTACAAGTTTTACCCAGAAGTTTCATTAATTGCAAGACAAGTCCCTAGGCAAAATTTAGACTATTTATTAGGGTTTTCTATCTTTGTTTTGACTTATGCCTAGAAGACCTAAGAGAGAGTTGTTTCTAAGTTACACAAGAGTTTTAAAGTTTAGAGTTGGAAAACACTGCTACATCTATTGGAGAAAAAGATCTGATCAGCATTGTAGAGAAGATCTTGAAATCTTTATCTTTTTACTTAGTTTATTCTATGCAATTTATTCAAAATTTATTTATATTCTTCATTGCTATGTCTAAGTAGTTCTCTATTGGAATTAGGGGTATTCAATGGTAGTAATGTATTGTTGATTTTATTGAATTGTTAGGGTAATCTTATTGGTTCTTTATTTAAGTTGCTCTTAATGCTAAGTTGAACTTGATCACTTCAATCTTAGAAAGTAGGGTTCTATTGGGCAAGCGAGAGCCTGGTTATAACCTGGAATCTATCTTAAATAATCTAAATAACTAGTATCAAACTAGAGTTGAATTAGAAGTTTAGAGAACCCATCGAACCACGAAACCAGCATTGTTTAGAATGAGCATCGATTTATGCCTTTTTATTGTCATCGATCGACGCTCAGTTGAGATGCGGGAGAACGATCTCTTAAACCATAAGATTTGAATTCAGAACGATGCTTAATAAAACCCTAGCAATCTATTAGTCTGCATTATTTAAGCCTATCTGAGAATTTCGCCTAAGTCTAATCTCTTAATTTAATCCTCACAAACCAAATCAATCTTGAAATCGCGTTTATTGTTATTGTTATAATTCATCTAGATTTAATTTGAAAACAATAACTCTATTGTACAATCCTAGAGTTTATGTGCATTCGATCCTTAAATACTACACTGACCCTCTTATTTGAGAGAGTACAATGGAAAATATGGTTAATTTGAAAGTGAAATAAAAATAACCACATCAAATTTGGCACCATTCCCGGGGATTCTTACTTATTGCCATTAGATTCGTTTAGAATATTGCCTAGATTTTTACTTTACTGTTTGCTAATTTATTCTTTCCCTAAACCTTATGACATGGGTACTTAAAGAAGAGAATATCGATTCAGGACAATCGATCGATGTTAGTCCACTACTATCGGGTGACACCCTTCCATTGCCATCGATCGATACCAATCATCCGGAAGAAAGTAACTACGCCTTTGCTGATTCTGATAATATGAAAGTAGTCTTGATAGAACCAATGAACAATAAAAGTAACGAAGCAAGCCAACTAATTAATTATCAGAGAGCTGCAATTTCCAATCAAATTACTAAATCTCCAAAGAATGAGGTAAAGCATGAATTGCCAATGCTCGAATACCTAAACCCCAGCAGAACCTATTCCAATAGGTCCGCAATTTGATTATCCGATAACCATGCCGGAAGCTCTGAGCTTGATATTGACTTCCTATTTATGGCGCCCAAAAATCAGTTCAATGGTCTTCCCATTGAACACCCGAACGATCACATCGAGATGCTAGAAGACATGGTGAACGACGATTTCAATTGCTGCAAAATTTTTCCTTTCTCCCTAAAAGGTGACGCGAGGAAGTGGCTGAACCAGCTACCATCAGGATCCCTGACTTGTTGCGAAGATATTACAACCGCCTTCATCAACCACTTCTTTGACGAGGAGAGATACTGGGAAGCAAGAAGGGAAATAACCACTTTCGTTCAAGGTAAATTCTTTTAAAAAATCCATGACAAGGTTCAAGAGCTACCAACTTTCGTGCCCACACCATGGATTCTCAGAACCCTAAGTCATGAAAACTTTTTATAGAGGACTACACCTAGACTATCAAACCATCATTGATAAAGCCAGCAAGGGGAACTTCGGCACCCGAATCCCTGAAAGCGCTAAAAGACTGATAGAGAACATAGCTTTAGGTAGAGCTTTCAAAAAGAGAGACACCGAAAGGAAGGAACCACCATTGTTCGCAGAGGAGTAACAATCGAGTTGAGTTCTCTGATGTGATGAACCTGAACTATCAACAATTTAGGGAAAGAGCTGGTAATTTCACAAGCAACTACGAAGCCATTGTGAACAAATACGAAAGAAGTTCAAAGTCAAAAATGAACCAAGTCTTCACAGGAAACCGTATAATATCAGCCGAACTCAATGAGAAGTTAGATCTGATATACTCAGAGATGACAAAAAAATTTGAAACTCCGAGCGAACACATTAAGAGAATCAACAACCAAGTTGCGAGCAACGCTATATATATCAGGAGAGAGGACAGATTCTTACCTGGTAAAACAGACGCTAACCCCAGGAGCCATTGCAATTTCGTAGCTTTACGAAGCTGTCGACAACTCACCCATGGCGTTAAAGAGAGCATCACTGATGGGGGTTTATTTTATTTTTCTCACTTTCAAATTAACCCTATATTCCCACTTACTCTCTTAATTAAGAGGTCTAGTGTAGTACTTAGGGATCAAATTCACAGAGGCTCTAGGATTGCACAATAGACTTATTTCTTTCAAATTAAAGCTAGATGAATTATAACAATAACAATAACAATAAGAGCGATATTTAAGATTGATTTGGTTTGTGTCGATTAATTTAGGAGATTAAACTTAGGAGAAATTGTCAGGTAGATTTAAATAATGCAGACTAATAGATTACTAGGTTTTTATTAAGAATCATTCTGAATTTAAACCTTGGGGTTTGGGAGATCACTCTCGCGTATCTCGGCTGACCATCGATCGATGGCAATAAGCTTGCGTCGATCGATGCTCATTCTAAACAATATTGGTTTCGCAGTTTTATAGATTCTCAAAACTTCTAATTTAACTCTCGTTTGTTACTAGTTATTTAGATTGTTTAAGATAGATTACATGTTATAACCAAGCTCTCGCTTGCGCTATTGAACCATAATTTTTAAGGTTTAGGTGATCAATTTCAACTTAGCATTAAGATCAACATAAACAAAGAACCACGAAGATTACCTTAACAATTTCTATAAAATCAACAATACATTACTACCATTGAATAACCCTAAATCCAATAGAGAACTACTCAGACATAACAATAAAGAACATGAATAAAGTCTGAATAAATTGTATAAAATAAACTGAGTAAAAAGATAAGGAGTTCAAGATCTTCTCTGTAATGATGATCAGATCTTTCTCTCCAATAGATGTATCAATGTGTTCCATCTTCTCTGTAATGATGATCAGATCTTTCTCTCCAATAGATGTATCAATGTGTTCCATCTCTAAAACTCATGTGTAACTTTGCGGCTACTCAGCTTCTGATCCTAACAGCTTCTTAGAGCTTTTACAACTTAGGGTTTACCAAAGATAGAAAACCCTAATAAATAGTCTAAATTTCGGCCAGGGACTTGTCCTACAATTATTGAAACTTCTTGGTAAAACATGTAATTTCTCAATCTTTCTGCCGACGTCACTGTCGATCGGCGCACAGTGTGTGACGTCGATCGATGGTCCATTTATAAATCTGGATTCGACTCTGATTTTCTGTGGGGCAATCTTAATTGCTCCAAAATAGTTCAAAAGCTCCAATTGCTTCCAATAAGTACCTAGACCTGTAAATACTCTAAAACAATACCAAATATTTATAAAATACTCTAAATATACTATATATCATAGGTAAAATACGTAAAATCCATAGTATATCAACTCCCCCAGACTTATCCTTTTGCTTGTCCCCAAGAAAACAAAGCCTGTGCGAGAAGTTTTGAAAAACAAAGACTCACATACTTTCTAAGTATAACTGTCACCTTACTTTCTTGTCGCCACATTCTATCAAATTAATTACAGAGAAATATTATACACCATATCCTAGTATGGCAACCAATTTCATTCTACCAACAACTTAGCAAATATTAGTCTGACTCGCCCCTCTACTGATTTCATTTCTTTGCATAAAATAAAAGTGCATGATTTACCTTGGGAGTATCGATCAAAGAATATATGGACTCTTACCTCTGCAAGTATTTGAACACACATGTAGCCTTCTCTAATTCCTTTCCTCTCTCTTTTCTCACTTCTTCTAAGTCAATCTCTCCATTCTTTTGAGGGTGTCATTTTATTTTTTAAATTTACTGAGATATTTGGATAGGTTCCATGAATCAAGCCCTAATGATTTTTGCCACCATATCGTGATCACTTCTTTTTGACCTTTATCTCTTTCTAGTATCATATGAATCAAGCCTTAATGGTTGTAGCCACCAAATCCTGTTCGAATCCTTTTTTAATATGAAGGGGAGAGAGAGGGGAATCAGAAGCAGACATACTTTTACCTTCTAGACTTGTAGAAGGAATCCAATCCAGTGTATACCAAATCCCAAAGCAAGCAAATAATGTCAGAATTGGTGTTGGAAATCAGCTTCGGTTCCTTCAAACTTACTAAGCAAGTGCGATATAGTGGCAAGATGATCCACTTCAGTATCTCTAGTAATCTCTGCAAACAACCTTCTAAGAATGGTGCTAAAGTGTGGTTAGTTAATGGTAGATTTTTTTATCATAGTCCTCTTCTTGACTCGATAAAACTCTTAGAAAAATTTATTGATAAATAGTAAATAAAACTCAAAACAATAAAAATAGCATTAGCGAACCTCCCCTAGACTTAAATTACACTGTTCTCAATGTAATCAGCCTTGGATTGGTTAGGAGAAATTGAAATCATAAGTAAACAATGTTAGAGATAATCGAATATACCAACTCTGTTAGGAGTATCGTTCGATGGTAGTAGATGAGTGTCGACCGATGGTGAACCATTATCGCTGATCGAGGTTGAACGTATAGTTTCGATCGATGGTTTATTTGAACTATCGGTAAACCTTCATATATAGAATAAATACTGAATTAAGTAATAATATAAATAAAGTTAGAGACTCATTACGTTATGTTAGAGCGTCATCGATCAATAGCAACAAGGAGGCGTCGATCGATGGTAGGCTGTCAGACTGAATCGTGTGTGTTTACTCTCCTTTCTGATCATCTCTGTTTAGGCTAGCTCTATTAGACACTCAAACACATGGTGAAAATAAAATCCAAACAGGAATAAATAATTAGTTTGTCGAATATAGAAATGCAACAAAAATAAATAAACATAAGTATAAGTCCAAAAGGAAGATGAAATAATAGAGAAAGGAGTATCAAAAAGACTACTCCTCATCGGATGTATCCTGGTCCTGTTGCTGCTGCTTGTCTGGTGGTGATCTGGCGCGTGTCCTCGGACGGCTGAAGAACTGGCATCGTGACATCGTCTCCACCCTGGCCCATATCGCTCCAAGCGCGTCCACCACGACTCGCTGGAAAGCACCATGATCATGTATGGGGTTCTCTAGAATTTTAGGGAATGCTGGGAGAGGTGGAAGTGGCTGTTCTGGCTCGTCCGCTGTGGCCGCTGCGACTAGGTGTGCTGGGCTAAGACATCCTCTGCGTCGTACTCTGAGGGGTGCGGTGTGGATGTGGTGCTCAGCTGGGTGGAATGCGAGGCGCTGTAGATCGTCAAAAAAGTCTGTTACCTCTCGCATTGGAAGTGCAATCATCCTAGGTCCCTCGTCATCCACAAAGGACCAAAAGCGTCCCTCCTTCACCCACTGGGTCCTCGTCAGGTTACCCTCATCCATGAAGCGTAATCCTCTCTCCTTCGAAGCTCCCTCGTTGCTAATGCCAAGAAAGCTGAAGATGGATGTCAAGAGGCTCCCTATCGTCTCCCTCTTCGAGCCAAAACCCTTTAAGGGTCGCCAGGTGCTCCGCAAATAAAGCCCCCATGTTCACCTGCTGAGCCGTCATCGGTGGAGGAAAGAGCTTGTCATCAAGCTGAACTAATTCCCTGACGGAATAATATAGCAGTGTCAGCTCCTGGACCCAAACCTTGTTAGGTTCCATCTTGCACAACATGGTCTTGGCAAGGACCTTCAAGAAGTAGCGCAGCGTCAGGTGACGAACGTCTGTCTGGGTGGCTGAGACGGAGTCAAAGTGGCCAGTCCCAATGAGGCCCCAGAAAGTAGGTAGGCCAGGAACTCAGCGACTGAGCAGGCGCTTGCACCAATGTCGAAGCCGTAAATCTCGCACAACTTTGGGATGGGAATCCTTTACCGGATGCCCCATATGAAGAAGGTCAGAGTGGCCTCATGCACCACCTTCACTTTGGGGCTCTTGTAGAGCACCTTAGCTGTGGAAATAAACTGCCACATCAGGTGGGGGTATATTGGATATTGATTAGTAGCCATGATGCCCAACCCAAGCTCCTGCACCATCTGACTGAAGTCGATGTAGAGCCCTAGTTTCTTCAAGGTTCGACTGTCAGCGAACTTGGTTGGCTCAATTGTGACGCCCTGCCATGCGTTGTAATAGAGGCTGTTGAATTCGCCTCACTCCTCGCTCAGGGGACGGTGTGTGCAGTCTCTCAATTAAACCAATCTCCGAGGATCGGGTTAGTCCTCAAATGTAACAAGTAGAGCCTCCCCTTACTTGGGCCAAGGGTCCCAGCATGGAGGAACCCGTGGTGGAGCGCTGGGACCACCGACTTTGTATCACGCTTTAGTTCTCCTCTCGTCCATCTGCACATAATTAAACAAAGCAGATATCAGAATCGATGTCGAAATGAAAGGGGCAGCCGTCGATCGAAGGTATCGCATGGTCATCGATCGACAGAACCTAATGGCCGTCAATCGACATAATGGCCGTCGATCGATGTCAACTCATGGGCATCGATCGATTCTGTATCGCGGATCAGTGTTCACAAGTTCGAAAATAATCAACTCAAATCGTGAAAATCATGTGTGAAGATGATATATAGTCCCTAAGATAGTACTCCAGCACCCGAAATCGTCCTACATTCCGGGTTAAACTACCAAAATTTTGATTTTTCTTCAAACCCTAAAAGTTCCCTAAATCAAGAAATTTGGAGAACATACCTTCAATATTGAGTGATTTAAAGATCTAAACAGGTAGAGAGGGTAGAAGTCGTGTGCTTTAGACTCAAAACGAGCAAAATCGGCCAAAATTTGGGAGAGTATTCGGGTGTGGAACTCGTGTGGGTTATTTTGGCAGTTTTGAGAAAAGTGTTTTATGAATCGGAGTCGCGTCGAGTTAACCTACTTGACGCATGACCGTCGATCGACGGTCCTATTGGGGCATCGATTGATGGTCCAGTCGGTGAATGCTTATTCAGTTTAGATTTTTGTAATTGCATCAATAATAGATAATTACTATATTGTTTTTTATTAATAAATTATTGCTAATATATAAATTATTCTTTATATGTATATATATATTATTAATTTATGACTAATTTAGTGGGTTGCCTCCCACTCAGCGCTTGTTTAAAGTCGTTAGCTTGACGGAAAAAATGGGCTTATCATTCGGGATTAGGCACCTCTAGACGTGTGGTCTATGTATGTGGAATTTCAGCTCTAGCCCAATAGTGTTTCACTCGCTGCCCATTCACCATGAAATCTTCTCCTTTAGGAATCAATAGGACAATTGTCCCGTTAGTCGTAACTTCTTTGATGGTGAAGGGTCCGGACCAACGAGAACGTAGTTTTCCAGGAAATAGAGTTAATCGAGATTTGTACAGGAGTACTTGATCGTTTGGTTCAAAATTCAGTGAAATAATTTTCTTATCCTGATAGGCTTTCGTCCTCTCTTTGTACAATTTCGAGTTCTCTTAAGCGCGATATCGGATTTCGTCGAGCTCACTTAGCTGAACTAATCTCTTTTGTGCTGCGGATTTAGCATCAAAGTTTATCTTTTTTATAGCCCATTCGGCTTTATGCGCTAGCTCGACAGGGAGATGGCAGGATTTTCCATAGATTAAGTGGAATGGGGTAGTTCCTGATGGAGTTTTAAACGCTGTTTGGTACGCCCAAAGTGCATCATCTAACTTCAAAGACCAATATTTACGGGTTGATCCTACCGTCTTTTCTATGATTTCTTTGATCTGACGGTTGGATACTTCTACTTTTCCGCTGGTCTGAGGATGATAGGGTGTGGCTACTCGATGGTGAACTCCATGTTTCTTGGGCAGTTTTTCGAATACTTTGTTAATGAAGTGGGTACCTCCATCCCTTATTATGATTTGTGGAACTCCAAATCTGAGAAAGATAATACTCTTAAATACTTAATGATGACGGCAGCATCATTTTTGGGGTTGCTATTGCTTCCACCCATTTAGATACATAATCTACAGCGACCAGTACATATTTGTTTCCGTGCGAAGAAGGGAAATTGCCCATGAAATCGATGCCTCAGCATTCAAACACTTCAACATCAAGTATGAAATTTTAATCCATCTCGTTTCTTTTTCTGATTTTACCTCTTCTTTGGCAGGGATCCCATTTCTCTACATAGGCTTGAGTGTCGCGAAACATGGTCGGCCACCAAAAGCCTTCTTGTAGTAGTTTTTACATTGTCTTAAAACTAGTGAAATGTCAGGCGTAATCGGATCCGTGACAGTGAAATTGAATTTTTGGAGTTTCACTTTCGGCAACACATCGTCTATATATGCCATCAGAACAGTGTTTGTAAAGATAAGGTTCATCCCAGTGATATCTCAGGATTTCTCTCAAGAATTTCTTTTTATGATATCCTTCGAAAAGTTTGGGTTCTACTTCGGCCACAAGATAGTTTATGATATCTGCATACCAAGTTATTTCGGTTGTGTTTAGTGCACACACCCCCGACTCAAACTACCGCCTCCGGGAGAATCATCATTTGGGGTCGAAGGATTACAACTGACGTTGATATCCAGTGGAGTGATTACTTCATCGTCCTTTTCAAATGCATCATCGATCGACGGGGAATGGAAAAGATCGATCGATTCTTTATGGCTACAATCATTCGATGGTATTAGTGTCTCGTCGATCGATTCCGCTTCATTCTCCAAACTAACACTAACGACGAAAGTCGATTCGGCTAAGTAGAAATTTTCTGTGGGGTAAGAAGTCACTTATAGGAATATCGTCGGGTACTCTAATTCGTGATAAGTGATCGGGTACTCCATTTTCTACTACCTTCTATCTTTTACTTCTATGTCGAATTGTTGGAGAAGGAGAATACACTGTAAAAGTCTTGGCTTAGCGTATTTTTGTTCATTAAATATTTCAATGCTGCATTGTCGGTGTGAACTACTACTTTCGAACGGACTAGATAGGATCGAAATTTTTCGAAAGCAAATACTACATCCAATAATTCTTTTTCTGTTGTTGCATAATTACGTTTTGCATCATCTAGAGTTCTGCTAGCTTAGTATATAGCGTGAAACTTTTTGTCTTTCTTCTGTCCAAATACTGCAACTACAGAGAAATCACTGGCGTGACACATAATTTTGAATGGCAGATCCCAGGCTGGTGCTTGGACAATAAGGGCGGATACGAGTGCTGATTTGATTTTTTCAAAAGCTTCAAGAGATTCGGGTGTAAAATCGAATTTTACCTCTTTGCACAGAAGTTCAGTGAGGGGTCTAGCGGTTTTGATAAAAAATTTATGAATCGCCTATAGAATCCAACATGTCCTAGGAAGCTTCTAACGTCTTTGACATTAGTGGTTGGTGGCAGTTTTTTCATTACGTCAATCTTCGACTTGTCAACCTCAATTCCGGCTGCTGAGACTTTGTGTCCCAAGACAATTCCGCTGTTAACCATGAAATGGCATATTTCCCAGTTCAAAACCAGATTTTCTCTTCACATCTAGTTAATACCTTACACAGGTTATCGAGACATGTCTTGCAATTTGGACCATAAAATGGGAATTCATCCATGAAAACCTCCATGAAGTCCTCGATCATATCAGTGAATATTGAAATCATGCATCTTTGGAAAGTCGCAGGGGCGTGAGTCCGAATGGCATTCTGCGATATGCAAATGTTTCATAGGGACACGTGAATGTGGACTTATCTTAGTCGTCCCGATGTATGGGGATCTAGAAGAATCCTGAATACCCATCGTGAAAACAATAGTATTCATAGCTTACGAGCCTTCTAACATCTGATTGATAAAGGGTAAAGGGAAATGATCCTTTCGTGTGGCAGCATTTAGGTTTCTGTAATCGATACACATCCTGTGTCCAGTGACAGTTCTAGTAGGGATCAATTCATCTTTATCATTATTTACCACGATAATTCCTCCTTTCTTTGGGACAACATGAACCGGGCTGAACCAGTTCCTGTATGAGATCGAATAAATGATTTCCTTCTTAACTACTTCCTTCAGATTAGGATTCAATCTTCTTTGATGCTCAATGGAAGATTTCGATTCATCATCAAGGTGTATCCTATGCATGCATAGAACAGGGTAAATTCCCAGGATGTCATCTAGCGAATAACCGAGAGCCTTGCAGTGCTTCCGAAGTTTATTCAGCCACAGTGCTTGTTCTCCGCTACTACAGTTTGCATTTATGATGACAGGATAGGAATTTTCTTAAAGGAAAAATATTGAAGACCGGCTGGAAGTGGTTTAAGCTCGATTTTGAGTGCTTTTTAATTGCTCCAGTCGTCGGTCGCAGTACGCTGTCTATCGACGATGATATTGGGGTGTCGATCGACGGGACTTGAGGGATCAAATTCGTCAAGATTGACATTGAATTTTTCTTCTGTAGCATCCATTAACCTTCCATATTCTCCAGTGCGATCTTCTAACGCAGAGATGTCGACATAACGAGACGTGCTTGCTTTCTCTAGCAGTTTGCTCGAGCATATGTATGTGAATGAGTTTTCTTCTAGGTCGGAAAGGTAATAGATATGGTAGATTTGACCGTCAATCAAAGGTTGTTTTACTATCTTATCCATGTCAAAGACCATCGGTATCTTCCTTATGTTGAGGCATATATGTCCTTCTCAGACATCAATGATCACCCCGGCAGTTGCCAGGAAAGGTCTACCTAAGATAATAGAATTTTGAGGTTCTCGCTCGTACTTAAGCACTATGAAGTCTGCAGGTATATCACAGTTGTGAATATATACGGGTACGTCCTCAAGTACACCTTCTGGAGTTCTAGTGGATCTATCAGCTAAAACGAGTTTGACCCAGGTTGATTGAAACCGAGTTAGCCAGAGAGCGACTGCGACGGAATAAGGCATCAGGTTGACACTTGAGCCTAAATCGCAGAGGGAACTTTGAAATCTCTTATCGCTAATAGTGCAGTCCAAAACAAAACTACCGGGATCAGGGAGTTTAACTGGAGTTTTTCCTTGAATAATTTTGCTCATCTTTTCAGACACCATCATAACGCAGTGTTCCGATTGATGGAATCCTCGTGAGGCTGCATCTTTCACGTACTGCTTAATAGTAGACGAGATGTGAATGGCGTCACTTAGCGGCATCTCAATGTTTACATTGTTAAACACTTTTTTTGCATATCACTTTTTCTAGCTGCTTCTTCTTTTGCTTATTGTTTTTCGAAGGAAAGGGGGCTTTCGCTTGGTAGGTCCTTGTAGTAAACCTGTCGGTTGATTTTGGATCAGAGCATCGATCGATTCTTTTTTCAGAGCATCGATCAATTTTTGATAAAGGCTGCCGATCGACGTCAAGTACTGGGTGTCGATCGATGTCTCCCACGTCTATGTTTTTTTTCCTTAGGTTCGATAAATGATTCTTCAAGGTTGTCTTATTGGCTTGATGCTTCAGTTTTGGGAACAATTTAAGGGTCTTCCTTGAAAATTTCGAGCATGATGGGATGCGATTTTTGTTTTTCATATGTCCAGATTTTCTCGAATTCATCGATAGTGATGCTTTCTTTAACGCTAGGGGTGAGTTTTCGACCTCTTCGTAAAGCTACGACATTTAAATGGCTCCTAAGGTTGGCATTTGTTTTACCGGGTAAGAATCCGTTCTCTCTCTCCTGATGGACATAGCGTTGCTTGCCACTTATTTGTCAGTTCTCTTAACGTGTTCGCTCAGAGTGTCAAATATTTCCGTCATATCTAAGTATATCAGGTCTAACTTTTCATCGAGGTCGGCAGCTATCCTACGATTTCCAGCAAAGACTTGGTTCATTTTTGACTTTGAACTTTTTTCATATCTGTTCACAGTGTTGTCGTAGTTGCTTGTGAAATTTCCGTAGCTTTCCCCAAAACGTTGATTGTTTAGGTTCATCACATCAGAGAACTCAACTCGTTCATTGAATCTGGAAGGGGTGGAATCGTCCTCAGCATAATTTTGAGATGAGTTACTTATGTGCAGAAGGGCTGTAACTGATGGCAGAGTTTTTCTAACTCGGATCGAGTGTTCCTTCTCTGCAAAATTGGTGGTTCCTTCCTTTTTGTGTCTTTTTTTTTCGAAATCTCTACCTAAAGCTATGTTCTCTATCGGCCTATTAGAGCTTGCAAGGCTTCGGGTGCCGAAGTTCCCCTCGCTGGCTGTATCAAGGATGATTTGATAGTCTAAGTTTAGTCCTCTATAGAAAGTGTTAATGAGTTGGGGGTTCTAAGAATCCATGATGAGGGCACGAAAGTTGGTAGCTTTTGAACCTCGTCCAAGATTTCTTAAAAGATTTTCGGCTACTTTGAACGAAAGTGGATATTTCCCTTCTTCCTTCCCAGTATATTTCCTCATTAAAGAAGTGTTTGATGAAGGCGCTTCTAATATCTTTCCACCAAGTCAGGGATCCTGGTGGTAGCTGGTTAAGCCACCTTCTGGCGTCACCTTCTAGTGAGAAAGGAAAAAGTTTACAGCGATTGATATCGTCGTTCACCATGTCTTCCAGCATCTCGATGTGATCGTTTGGGTGTTCAGTGGGAAAACCATTGAACTGAATTTTTCGCGCCATAATTAGGAAATCTATATCAAGTTCAGAGCTTCCAGCATGGTTATCAGATAATCGAATCGCATACCTATTGGAATAGGTTCTGCTGGGATTTAGGTATTCGAGTATTGACAATTCATTCTTTAGAAGTTAAAGTGATTTGACTGGAGATTGCAGCTCCCTGATAATTAATTAGTTGGCTTGCTTCGTTGCTTTTATTGTTCATTGATTTTATCAAGACTACTTTCTTATTATCAGAATCAGTAAAGGCGTACTTACCTGCTTCCGGCTGACCGGTATCGATCTATGGCAATGGAAGGGTGTCGCCCAACAGCAATGGACCAACGTCAATCGATTCCAGATGAGCTCTGTCGATCGATGGCTGTTGTCCAGAATCCAAATTCTTTCCTTTAATTACCTGTGTCATAAGGTTTAGGGAAAGAATAATTTAGCAAACAATAAAGCAAAAATCTAGACAATATTCTAAACGAAATCTAATGGCAATAAGAAAGAGTCCCCGACAACGGTGCCAAATTTGATGTGGGGTCTATTTTAATTTTCCCACTTTCAAATTAACCCTATATTCCCACTTACTCTCTAAATTAAGAGGTTCAATATAACAATAAAAATTAAAACAATTTTTACGATTGATTTGGTTTGTGAAGATTAATTTAGGAGATTATACTTAGGAGAAATTCTCAGGTAGATTTAAATAATACAAAAAAATAGATTTCTAGGGTTTTATTAAGTATCGTTCTGAATTTAAACCTTAGGGTTTAGGATATCACTTTCGCGCATCTCAGCTGAGCGTCGATCGATGGCACTAAGCTGGCGTCGATCGATGCTCATTCTAAACAGTTTTGGTTTTGCGGTTTTATAGATTCTCTAAACTTCTAATTCAACTATCTTTTGTTACTAGTTATTTAGATTGCTTAAGATAGATTCCAGGTTATAACCAAGCTCTCGCTTTCTCTATAGAACCCTAATTTCTAAGGTTGAGGTAATCAATTTCAACTTAGCATTGAGAGGAACTTAAATAAAAACCAAGAAGATTAGCCTAAAAATTTCTATAAAATCAACAATACATTACTACCATTGAATAACCCTAAATCTAATAGAGAACTACTGAGACATAACAATAAAGAACATGAATGAAGTCTGAATAAATTGCATAGGATAAACTAACTAAAAAGATAAGGAGTTCAAGATCTTCTCTGTTATGATGATCATATTTCTCTCCAATAGATGTATCAATGTGTTCCAACTCTAAAACTCTTGTGTAACTTTACTGCTACTCAGCTTCTGATCCTAACAGCTTCTTAGGGCTTTTACAGCTTAGGGTTTAACAAAGATAGAAAACCCTAATAAATAGTCTAAATTTCGGTTAGGTATTTGTCTTGTAATCAATGAAACTTCTAGGTAAAACCTGTAATTTCTCAATCTTTCTGCCGACTTTACCATCGATCGAAGCAAAGTGTGTGACGTCGATCGATTGTCCATTTATAAATCTGGATCCGACTCTGAGTTTATGCGGGGCAATCCTAATTGCTTCAAAATAGTCCAAAAGCTCCAATTGCTTCCAGTAAGTACCTAGACCTGTAAATACTCTAAAACAATACCAAATGCATATAAAATACTCTAAATATACAATATATATCATAGTTAGAATAGGTGAAATCCATAGTATATCAATCACCATCGATGAACTCGAGAAAATCGCAACGAATGAAAAAGAAAAATCTCATCCCATCCCGCTCAAAATTTACGAGAAAGATCCTGAAATCCTTCCTGAAACAGAAGTATTAGGCCAAAATGACGACCTTGAGAAATCAATCATTGAACCTAAGGGAAAGAACATAGACGTGGGAGAAATCTATTGACACCCCGTACTGGAAAACGATCGACACCCCTTACGGAAAATCGATCGATGCTCAGACCCAGAACCAGCCAAACCGGTTAAGACAAGGATCTACCAAGCGAAAGCCCCCATTCCTCCAAAAAAACGCTAAGCAGAAGAAGAAGCATCTGGAAAAGGCAATATGCAAGAAAGCGTTTGACAAATTAAACATTGGGATGCCACTAAGCGATTACATTCACTTCTCGCCTACTATTAAAAAATACGTGAAAGATGCAGCATCACGAGGATCCCATGAATCGGAACACTGCGTGATGATGGTATCTGAAGAAATGAGTGAAATTATTTAAGGAAAAACTCCACTTAAACACCCTGATCCCAATAGTTTCGTTTTGGACTGCACTATTAGCGATGAGAGATTTCAAAATCCCTCTGCGATTTAGGCTCTAGTGTCAACCGAATGCCTTATTCCGTTGCAGTCGCCCTCGGGCTAACACAATTTCAACCTACCAGGGTCACACTTGTTTTAGCTGATAGATCCACTAGAATTGCGGAAGGTGTACTTGAGGACGTACCCGTACGTATTCATAACTGCGATATACCTGGAGATTTCATAGTACTTAAATATGAGCGAGAACCTCGAAATCTGATTATCTTAGGAAGACCTTTCCTGACCACAGCCGGGGCGATCACTGATGTCAGAGAAGGACGTATATGCCTCAACGTCGGGAAGATACCGATGGTCTTTGACATGGAAAAGATAATTAAAAAACCTTTGATCGACGGTCAAACCTACCATATCGATTACGTTTCCGACCTAGAAGAAATATCATTCATAGACATGTGCTTGAATGAACCTCTAGATAAAGCAAGAACATCTCCTGAAGTTGACATATCTACGTTAGAAGATGACACTGGAGAGTATACAAGGTTAATGGACACCACAGAAGGAATTTTTAATGCCAATCTTGCGAACTCGATCTATCGACCCCCATCGATCAACACCCCAATATAACCATTGATCGACAACGTATTGTGACTGACGACTGGAGCAAGGAAAAAGCACCCAAAATCAAGCTCAAACCACTTCCAGCCGTTCTTAAATACACTTTTCTTTACAAAAAAAATTATCTTGTCATCATAAGTGCAAACTTGAGTAGCGGAGAGCAAGCACTGTTGCTGATAAACTTCGAAAGCACCTCAAGGGTCTCTGATATTCGTTGGATGACATCCCGTGAAACTCTCCCGCTCTATGCATGCATAAGATACACCTTGATGATGAATCAAAATCTTCCATCGAACATATGAGGAGATTGAACCCCAACCTGAAGGAAGTAGTTAAAAAGGAAATCATGAAACTTCTATAAGCAGGCATTATTTATCCGATCTCAGACTGCAACTGGGTCAGCCCGATTCATGTTGTCCCAAAGAAGGAGGAATTACCGTGTTAAAAATGACAAAGATGAATTGATCCCTACTAGAACTGTCACTAGACATAGAATGTGTATCGATTATAGGAAGCTAAATGCTGACACACAAAAAGATCATTTCCCTTTACCCTTTATCTATCAGATGTTAGAAACACTTGCAAGCCACGAATACTATTGTTTTCTCGATGGGTATTCCGGATTCTTCCAGAACCCCATACTTCTGGACGACCCAGAAAAGACCACCTTTACTTGTCCCTATGGAACATTCACATATCGCAGGATGCCATTCGGACTCTGTAACGCCCCTGCGACTTTCCAAAGATGCATGATGTCAATATTCACTGATATGATCGAGGACTTCATGGAGGTTTTCATGGATGACTTCTCGGTTTATGCTCCGAATTTAAAAGCATGTCACGACAACCTGTGTAAGGTATTAGCTAGATGCGAAGAAAAACATCTGGTTTTGAACTGGGAAAATGCGATTTCATGGTTAACAACGGAATTGTCTTGAGACACAAGTTCTCAGAAGCCGGAATTTAGGTGGACAAGGAAAAGATTGCGGCAAGTACTGGACTGCCGCCACCCACTAATGTCAAAGAAATTAGAAGTTTTCTAGGACATGATGTATTCTATAGGCGATTTTTAAAAGATTTTAGCAAAATTGCTAGACCCCTTATTGCACTTCTGTGCAAAGAGGTGAAATTCAATTTTACGCCTGAATGTCTCAAAACCTTTAAGGCAATCAATTCAGCGCTCATATCCCCCCCTATTGTCCAAACACCAGACTGGGATCTACCATACGGAATTATGTGCGACGCCAGCGATTTCGCTGTAGGCGCGGTACTTGGACAAAAGAAAGACAAAAAGTTGTGCGCTATATACTATGCCAGCAAAACTTTGGACGATGCCCAACATAATTATGCAACAACTGAAAAAGAGCTATTAACTGTGGTATTCGCCTTCGATAAATTCCGATCCTATCTAGTCGGTTCAAAGGTAGTAGTTCACACCGACCACACAACATTGAAATACTTAATGAAGAAAAATGACGTTAAGCCGAGGCTTTTAAAATGGATTCTCCTCCCCCAAGAACTCGACATAGAAGTCACATATAAGAACGAAGTAGAGAATGGAGTCGCAGATCACTTATCAAGATTAAGATTAGACGATGACATCCCTATAGATAATTTCTTACCCACAGAAAATGTCTACTTAGCATAACCCACTTTCGTTGGTATAGTCAGTTCGGCACATGAAGTGGAATCGATCGAAGAGACACTAATACCATCGAACGATTATAGCCATAAAGCATCGATCGATTTTGTCAAGACTGCATTGATCGACGATACATTTTAGAAGGACGATGAAATAATCATTCCAATAAATATCAACGTCAGTTGTAATCCTTCGACTCCAAATGATGATTCTCCCTGAGGCAGAAGTTTAAGTCGGGGGTGTATGCGCTAAACACCACCGATAGACCTTGGTATGCAGATATAGTAAACTATCTTGCGGTTGACGTATAACCCAAACTCTTGAAAGGATATCATAAAAAGAAAATTTTGAGAGAAACCCGGAGATATCACTGGGATGAATCTTATCTTTTCAAACACTGTTTTGACAGCATATATAGACGATGTGTTGCTGAAAGCAAAACTCCAGAAATTTTATATCATTGTCACGGATTCAATTACGCCAGACATTTGGCTAGTTTTAAGACAGTGTCAAAAATCCTACAAGCAGCCTTTTGGTGGCAGACTATGTTTCGAGATGCTCAAGCTTACATAGCTAAATGCAACCCCTGCCAAAGAAGAGGAAAAATCAGCAAGAGAAACAAGATGGAACAAAACTTCATACTTGAAGTTAAAGTGTTTGATTGATGGGGCATCGATTTCATGGGCCCTTTTCCTTCTTCACACGGAAATAAATACATATTGGTCATTGTAGACTATGTATCTAAACGGGTGGAAGCGATAGCGACTCCGAAAAATGATGTTTCCGTAGTCGTTAAGCTCTTCAAGAGTATTATCATTCCCATATTTGGAGTTCCGCGAATCGTAATAAGCAATGGAGGCACACACTTCATTAACAAAGTGTTCAGAAAACTGCTCAAGAAACATGTAGTTCACTACCTAGTAGCTACACCATATCATCCTCAGACCAGCGGATAAATGGAACTATCCAACCGTCATATCAAAGAAATCCTATAAAAGACGGTAGGATCAACCCGTAAAGATTGGTATTTGAAGTTTGATGATGCAACTTGGGCATACCAAACAACGTTTAAAACACCATTAAGAACTACCCCATTCCACTTAATCTATTGAAAATCCTGCCATCTCCCTGTAGAACTAGCACACAAAGCCGAATGAGCAATAAAAAAGATAAACTTTGATGCTAAACCCGCAGCAGAAAAGAGATTAATTCAACAAAATAAGCTCGACGAAATCAAATATCTGGCCTACGAGAACTCGAAATTGTACAAGGTGAGAACCCGAAATTGTACAAGGAGAGAACGAAAGCATATCACGACAAGAAATTTTTTCACGGCATTTCGAACCGAATGATCAATTACTCCTATAGAACTCTCGGTTAACTCTACGTCCTGGAAAATTATGTTTTCTTTGGTCGGACCCTTCACCATCAAAGAAGTTACGCCTTACGGAAGAATTTTCGTATTTAATCCTAAAGGAGAAGATTTCATGGTGAATGGGTAGCGAGTGAAACATTATTGGGATAGAGCTGAAATTCTGCATACTCAGACCGCACGTCTAGAGGTGTCTAACCCTGAATGATAAACTCATTTTTCGTCAAGCTAACGACTTAAAAAAAGCGTTGAGAGGGAGGCAACCCACTAATTTAATAATAAAATATACATATATAATAAAAAAATGTGGGCAAATCATTCAAATAGCCCTTTTTGAATTTTTTGTCACAAAAATAGACCTTAAGAGAAAAATGACCAAAATAGACTTTTTTATTTTGAATATTTTAATATTTTTAAAATTTTAATTTTTAAACCTTAACTCCAAACCCCCACCCCATAACTCTAAACCCTAAGTTTAGATTAATTAACCCAAATGTATAAATATATATTTACATCCTTTAATAAAGTCTATTTTAGTCATTTTTCTCTTTGAGTGCTATTTTAGGGACAAAACATTTTTTAAGTCTATTTTGGTCTTTATCTCAATATATATATATATATATATATATATATATATATATATATAAATATATATAATAAATAATAAATACAAACTTAAAAACATAAAAGAAAAAGAAGAATATATATAATAGAAATAATTAATTAATTAATAAAAAAATACATAATAATTATTTATCAATTATCTATGCAATTACAAATTTCTTAAGTGAATGTGGAGTCACTGAATAGACCATTGATCGACACCCTTATCGGACCGTCGAGTAGATTAACTCGACACAACCCCGATTCATAGATCACTTTTCTCCACAACCGCCAAAACACAAACGAGTAGAACACTTGATTTCTCTCCCAATTTTCAGCCGATTTTGCTCATTTTTGATCCTATATCACTCGATCTTCACCCTTTATACCTTTCTAGTTCATTAAGTTACTCATTCATCAAGGTCTGTTCTCTAAATCTCTTAGTTTGGGAAC
The DNA here is from genome assembly GCA_905132885.1 of Moricandia moricandioides. Classification (NCBI taxonomy): domain Eukaryota; kingdom Viridiplantae; phylum Streptophyta; class Magnoliopsida; order Brassicales; family Brassicaceae; genus Moricandia; species Moricandia moricandioides. The sequence goes on from CAJHQQ010003381.1 coordinate 29,045, forward strand.
ATTTTAGGGTTTGAAGAAAAATCGAATCATTTGTGGTTTAACTTAAATTTAGAATGATTTAGGGTACTGCGGTACTAGATTAGGGGTTATCTACTATGTTTGCACATGATTTGCATTATTTAAGTTCATTATTCTCGATTTCGTAATCCATAATCCGCGATGAACCATTGATCGATGCCCATGAGTCGTCGTCGATAGATGGCCATGAGGTTCTGTCAATCGATGACCATGTGGTACCATCAATTGTATGTTGTTATTTTAATCTCGACATCAGTTCTGATATGGTCCTTTTTTATTAAATGCAGATGGACGAGAGGAGAACAAAACTGCGGTACGAGACCGGTAGCTCCAGTGCTCCACCATGGGGTCCCCCATGCCGAGACCCTTGGCCCAAAGAGGAGGAGGCTTTACTTGTGACATTCGAGGATTATCTCAACCCTCGAAAAGCGGTTGCATCGAGTGAGTGCACACATCATCCCATGAGCGAGGAGTGGGATGATTTTAACAGCCTCTACTACAACGCTTGGCAGAGCGTTACAATCGAGCTCACCAAATTCGTCGATAAGCGAACTCTGAAGAAGCTGGGGCTCTACACGGATTTTAGACAGATGGTGCAGGAGCTTCGACTGGGCACCATGGCTACTAAGCCATATCCTCTGTATCGACCTGGTCCAACAGTGCATAGCTATGGCTCAGGTGCTCTACAAGAGCCCCAGGCTGAAGGTGGCACATGAGGCCACCTTGACTTTTCTCTTCAGAGGCATCCAGTACCGGATTCCCATCCCGCATCTCTGTGAGATTTATGGATTCTACATCGGTACCAGAGCCTGTTCAGTTGCTTTTTTCCCATTGCCAGCCTACCTTCTGGTGCCTCACCGGGACAGGCCACTTTGACTCCAGCTCAGCCACTCAGACGGGCGTTCGTCTTTTACGCCGCATAATTAAAAAAAAAAATCAACAGAAGAAACTCCGTCGAAAAAGAAAAAGAAATCGACTTTCGTCGAGAACTCCCCATAACAATATGAAACATAAATCTTCTGGCAATTATTGAAGGCCAAAGCCTTGGAATAAAAGCGCAAAACAACTTGCGAACCCGTTGATATCACTCTATTTCCCTAAGTAGTGAATTTTACTCTCTAAAATAAGAGGTTCAGTTGTAGTACTTAGGGATCGAATCCACAGGGAGCATGAGCACACAATAGACTATGGACTTTTCATTTAAGCTATGCAAACAGTTTATTAGGCAGTGAATAAAGTAGCAAGTTGATTGATTGGTTGTTGTAAAAAATAATGCAAAATAGCTAGACTTAGGGTTTCAGGAAAGTGGATTATGGAGGATATAAGCTAAGGGAATCAATTCTAGAACTCAATATCTAATGTAAAAGATGACCAGCTCTCACTGCGAGTCTAATCTATTGACTAAGTCAGATGTCTCAGCTCTCACTTGTTGATGTGGAATGACCGTCGATCCATGGTAATGATCTTGCGTCGATCGATGGTCTCTCGATTCAAGCATTAAGATCTAATTGATATGTTCACTATGTTCATTCGATCAACTCTCGTTTGTTTCCAACAACCTAGCTGAATAGAATTATATCAGGTAATAGACCATGCTCTTGCTTGCACCTAATTATCATGTGATCAGGTTTCTAATTAATTACTCTAGAAGAAAACAATAAGAAGAATTCTAATGATAGATATAATAATCAGCCTAGAAATTCTATTGTTTGGCTAATCCATCAATGTGGGAACCGAAATTCGCATTGTCGATTTCCGTTGAATTAGGAAACGCAGGGTAAACCCTAGTTTCCCAGAGGTCCCGGATATATGCTAAGCCACACGCCAATCAATCAGAATACGAAGAAAATACAGAAAACAAAGTAAGAATCGAAAGAGAGCAAATAGATGTATTATTCTGAATTTGTGTATGAGCGCTTACAACAGGATAGGAGCCTATTCGGCGAGATCCTTATTTCTAATAACCCAAGACTGCAAAACCCTAGTTGAGTCGCAGCTCGAATAACAAAAACGGAAAGTTGCCTAAATGCTCTAAGTGCTAAGCTATGTTTGCTCTGAGTGGATATTTTTGTGTGTCCTCAGCATCATCACCCTCGAAGTCCTTATATACTCCTCTAGAGGCGGTTTGCTCTTTCCCCTTCTGCCCTTGGTCGAATTTATCGCATTGCGGAAATATTCTTTTTTTCCTCGATCTTCATGATTATCTTCGAAAATGTAACATTTATCCTTCGATCGTGACATTTATACCTTCGAACTTAACACTTATCCTTTCCTGCAAAATAAAAGATAAACCGTCACAAAGTTTGGGCTTGATTTCAGATAAAATCGCGAGTGGTCCTTTAGCCGAGCTTTAGACCTCGTCGGGCCATTTTCCGACTTAGGAGTTTCTACAATTTTATCAAAATAACATTGCTAAGACGACGTCGTCCGAGAGTTAGGATATTTCGTATGAAAGTGTCACTATAGGTGTTGAGTTAACCATTATCATCTCATACGATCGACCTGATCCTTTCTCGAGAAAACGAGTTCTTTCGGTAATGTTCCAATGTCAATCCCGATCGAGACGAAACAAAGATAAGTTCGATCAAGTATCAAAAGAGGGAGTTCAATGAGGACGATGTGAAACTGGATTGATTTGATCCGACTTGCCGAACGAACGGGTCAGATTGCTCATGTCGTCTAACTCGCCCGTTTGAAGAGTCTGCCTTGTCCAGCTCACCATACGGGCAAGTTGGCCTTATCCAACTCACCGTATGGGTGATTTGGTAATGTCATGCCATCCAACTTTCCGTACAGGCGAGTTGGTTGGTGCGCTTCGTCCAACTCGCGATACAGGCAAGTTGGTTGACCTGTACTGACTAACTCGCCATACGGACGAGTTGGTTGATTCGGGTTCCTTTCTTTCGAGTTTTGGCATGGAGACTTGCGTTAAGTCAATTTCGAGACCGCATTCGTATAGAAACATGATTTTTAGATGCTGATTTTGAGAATACCGTTTTTGCCCCAACAAATGCATTATCCCGATAGGTTTCTAACGTTGATTCTGTCGTAACCGATTTTGAGCCCTAACAGTTAGCCCCCCAGCTCGTCAGAATTGTGAAATTCTTGCGAGCGTTTTTAAGGATATTGGATGAATTAGGCGGAATTCAACGTCTGAAGCCTTGAGGTGAAAAAGTAAATCCTTTCTTCTATAACTATGTGGAGTGGTTTTACAAACTCTTCATTTGTATATTTCCACAAACTTTTTTAAGAATCAAAGATTTTCTCCTCTCTTCCATTCTCTTGGTAAAAAGGAAGCTATGTCTTCAGGGAGAGAGGTTTCCTCAAAGTCTCGTGACGATCATCCCTTTCCTGACGGTTCCAGCTCGCAATACAACGATGCTGTACCAAAGGTGGAATTCTCGGCCTATTCAGTCAATCCTGAGGAAGCCGAGGCGTGTTGGGTTGCCAGGGGATACCCTCCAGGTCGAGTTTCGTCTTCCAGAGGCAGGAGAGGTTTCTGAGTTCCCACCAGATGGTTACTTTACGTGTTACGAGGTGTTCCTGACGCAATTCCATTTGTGGTTTCCTATTCCTGAGGTTATAGCGCGACTTCTCGATTGTTCTAAGATATCGATTGGTCAAATAAACCCTTGTGGCTTGCAGCACATTGTCGGGATTCTTATGCTGAGTTATGAGTTGGGGATACCCTCAATGCCAAACACCTCGATGCTTTTCTTAAACTAGTCGGGAAATTATCAATAATTCAGTTATGGCCCCGGTCGGGGATGACGATCATGAGTGAATTTGTGTCGAACTCCCATGAATAGCGGAAGCACTTCTTTTTCGTTCGTCTTGACGATGCGTCCGTAGAGGAAAACAGCCTCTCCGTCTTTAGGACCAGATGGGGTTTGAAAGGTATCTATGATAACGTGTGACACCTTTTCTGTTTTCTTTTGTTTCAGTGGAGTTCAATCTTTGATACATTTTGTTTGTATTTTATTTTCAGAGGCCAATATTTTCTCTCCGAGGATGGAAGGTCTGGATACCATCCGGGATTTGCTTCACGGTTGCCCGTGTTTTTGGGCAACGTTCAACCCCAAGAGGGTCCGTCATGCTGTCGCTCTCCACCAATCTCAATATCAGCCAGACCTGCCGGTTGAAGAAGGATCGGAAGCATCCATTGATGGATTTGTTCCGTGCTTGGTTCCCATGAGAGAGAAAAGACCAAAGACTCGGAAGGACAAACACTTCATCGTTGAGGATGAAGCATCTAACGAGCGGTGCTCCTCCGACAATATACTGAGAGACTACCTAAATAGTCTGGTAGATTGGGACAGTGGCGGTCAAGGCGATTCCGACGAGCCGCTTGGTTTTGACTATCCGCCGGCCGCAGGTGGATCCAGTTAGACCGTGGAGTTTACTTAGGCGTCGAGGATGGTCAACGGGGTAAGTTCTTGTTATTTTCTTTTGAGGATGTGCCTTTCTAACTTTGAGATACTTGGCATGGCCTCCTTATGATGAACGGAGAACTTAGCACGAGCTGGCAGGAAGCAAGTATGGCTCAGTTTAAGGCTGAGGTGGCCAACAATGAGATTGCTCTCCTGAGAGCTGAGTTGGAAAGTTCTCGTCGCCGTGAGAGAGATTCGGCCGCGACAGAGGTTCCTCGCGCTTAAAGGCAAGGGAAGAGGGAAATTGCAGAAGTCATGGGGACTCATCATGAAAAGTTCTCTTATCAATTCGAGGAACTTACGAGAGGTTATAAGGACTCCGGAGACGATCGCGAATGTCGCGGTGTCGTGGGTGGACTATACCTCACGCAGGTTCCTGGTTATTCGTTTGATGCCGATTATGCAAGGTAGACCGGGCGTATGACCCGATTCCTCAGGGCGAAGAGAGGATTTGGGAACAATGGGACCCGATTCCTGTTTCTCCCGAAACAGTTGAGGCCGAGGTGGGGAATGTCGATGAGACAGGCGAGGTAAATCAGCCGACGGCTCCTCTGGATGTCAACGACTACTCACACGGGAGATCTATGACCGGATGTTTTCGTTCTTGATTAGTAATCGTGAGGTTGCGATTGATTTGGGAATGCCCTCTACTATATTATCGCATGTTTCTATCTTTTTGTTTGCCGGTCGAATGTGGCCGTATGTAGCTGGTCTGGCCGAGTGTGGCCTTGAATCCATGTATTTTACTAAATTTTATTCGACTAGTGCTTGTTTATGATGAATAGGTGTTTTTAGATATTTGGACTTTGTCTAATGTAGAAAGAAAACTCGAGTTGTCACCTCGACCTCTTCTTCTTTTTTGTTTTTTGCGGATAGCCCTATTCATTGTTTGTGCAAGATGTTCGAGCAGTTTTCAAAGTTTCGGGAACGGGTAGATACAGACGAAGAGATATGCTTTTAAGATCTCGTATCTTTTCGATATCATGTCTTGAGATGTTAGAGACCAGTGTTCTGGGTTTAGGTCAAGACATAGGTTTACTTTTGGTTTGAGGCTTTTTGATAACTAATTGGATTTCGTTTTGCTTGTTTTGATTTCAACCGGACTCCGTTCCGATTTAATGTCCGCGATAGGTTCTCGGCTTATACGATTTGTCTGGTCGGAGTCAAGCATCTCTTCAGGGACAATTTTTAAGTATCCCAAAATTGCTGACAAAAATTTCGGATTTCTTCTATAGCGCGTTGTTTATCTTAGTCGGATGTGAGAGGATCTGTCCTTAGGACGGACCTGGGTGTGGTTTTTTAAGATGGCTAGGGTGCTCGGCGGGGCCAATTGTCGAGTGTTTTGTAGTTGCGAATGTATTGGGGGTGCGTTCTCGAAAATTAAGGCGACATCTCGCCTGTTTTTTCGAGAACTCACCTTGCGTAAATAACGTTTTGAGCGTATGGAACCAGGATCCCATGCTCTGATCGGGAATCGATGATTCGACCGAGATAGGATGGTGTAGAGTTGATTCGTTTTGAGGTAGAACGATTTTTCGCGAGTTTCCTTTTCTTGGATGGTGTGATAATCAACTTGCTCGTGTAAGGATGTACGACATAGCGTTTCTGTGCGGGATGATAGACAATTTAAGAATTTATAAAGAAGTCTTTATTGTCGAGAAAGTTCGTATATGTACCCACTCCCCCCCCCTTTTTTAGAGAGGGGGATAGCTGAACCCGTCTTTTCACAAGCTGCCTACGTACCTCTTTCGAGGCTCAAGTCATCTTGTAGTTCTGCTTGTTTGGGTGAGTCTGTTTACTCGGCCATTGTGTTTGTGTTGACTGCGTCAGTTGCTGAGTCGATGTTTTTGTTGGATTCGTCTTCTCTGTTAGTATGGGCGTGTCGGGCACTGGAACTGGTCGTTCTCTGGTGGTTGCTAGAATCGACGATTCAGGTTCGTCTTTACCCGAAGTACTTTCGGCTGACGCCTGGGCTATCCACGGGTGTTTGGAAATTTTCATTGCGGTGTTCTTGATTTGTCTAAACTTGTCTTCGGCCAGAAAGCAGCGTCTCGACTACTTCTGGCAGCCCCAAATTACGGCAATCTCGTTGTGAGTTGGGAACTTAATGCCTAAGTGGTAAATTGATGAGACTGACTTCATGGCGTTTAGCCAAGGCGTGCCCATGATGACGTTGTAGATGGCTTGATGGTCGAAGACCTCAAAATCGACGATCTTGGTGAATTCTTTTGCTGCCACCGGTAATTTGATAGATTCGAGGGTCATTGATGTTATGCCAGAGAAACCGGTTAGCGGTTTGGGTGATGGTACGACTTCGCCTAACTCGATGTATATCCGGTTAAGAGTTTCATGAAAGATGAAGTTGACTGTGCTTCCGGTGTCTATGCGAACCCTGGCGACCTCGAGATCTCTTATGACGAGATCGATTACGAGTGGGTCGCAGTGCGGCTGATCGATTCCTCTGGCTTCTTCTTCGTTGAAGGTGATTACTTCTTTCGGAGTGTTATTGATCGTGGGCCAGATAGTCGAATTCGCACTTTTCTTGGCTTTGCGCTGATAGGCTTTGATTGCCGAGACGGTGTCACTGCAGAATTGTGATCCGCCAATGATCATGCTTACCCTGCGACGGTTGCTGTCATTGCCCTTATCATCCTGCCTTCTTCCCCGATTTTCCCCCGATTGATCCCCTTGGGTAGGTCTTTTCGTTTGAGGAGTCTTGTCGTTTTCCAGGGGGCGATTCAATTTGTGGATTAGATCCTTCATGCTGGAGACTCTTGAGAGATCTCTTGAGAGCAGTTTTGCGGCCAACCTTTCGCTGAGAACTTTGCAGTTTGGTCGAGTGCTCGCGTGTTTGGTGAAAATCGCAGAAGGCGTTTTCGTCGTAGCTCAGATTTTGGTTCTAGGTATTACCCGCCGTTCGTCCTTGCTTCGATCCGGAGTTAATAGCGTAGCTATGCGCTCCCTTTGTTTCTTCGTCTTCGTGTTGGGCGTTTCTATCGTTGTGTGGGTTTTTACTTTTTTTTTAATTTCTGATCCGACCCCGGATCCTTTGACGTATTCTTTGTTGTCTTCCATTTTTGGGAAAAAAACCCTCGTTTCCTCTTTGATGATAATATAATATGTGACTTTGTGAAGCGCATCTTGGATCGTACGCGGCTTTTCCAAAGTTATCCACTTCCTCAATTTTGACTTGAACCAGATCGTTTTTCGAAGTGTTTCTATCGCGACCTTGTTTATTATCCCGCTGACTCTAGCCATGACGGTTTTGAACTGCTTTATTAAGTCGCAAAGAGTCTCGTCCTCTCCCCGTGAAAGGCTCCAATGGTCCACGTCAGAGATTTCTTGATTTATGAACATCGAGTATTGTTTGAGGAATTCCGATGCGAGCTGGCGGAAGCTTCCGATAGAGTTTTGCCTGAGGCGAGAAAACTATTCTAGTAGCATGGGGGATTTGGGACTTCACCACCTCGATTTCGGCTACCGTTTTCATGAGATCATCTCGGATATTGCGGATTTCGGAACTATTGCTAGCAGATTTCCGATATTGTCGGCGTTTGCTGCGAGTGCTCTGAGTTTGCTCCTCGCCAGATCTTTTTGTTCTCTCCAGAAGATAGCTTCTTCTTCTTCGTTCACAGGGTTTTCGAACTGGGGTTCGTCCCGAGCTACTCGGCTTTTTGTGCGGCGCGGATGTATGTCTGCGTCTTCTTCCGTAGGTTTGTACTAACTGGTAGATTCCACGTCAACACGTTCGATTTCTTCTCCTTCTTTATCTTCTTCCATAGGAGGAAGGTTTTCCGGATTTTTCCGTGTAGGTGCGGGCGTGATTTCGTCAGGGTTTTGTCCAGACGGCTTGCCTTGCGCATTATCGAACCGGTCCAACGGCATTGCGAAGTCAAGCCTTTTTCTGCGGATTCGGGTTTTTCCCTGCGGAAAGATGGCCCTGTTCCTCGCTGTGAGGGTTTCTTGTTCTGCCGACTTCTTCTCAAAAGTCGCGAACATCTTCTTCACATCCTCGAACATTGCGGTGTTTGCGTCGGTGTTGACCGCAGTGCCGTTTGTCGCTGGAGTGTTTTCAACATTTTAATCGATGATGTTATCGTCACGAGGCTGTTGGTCATTGATCGACATTCATTAACCTTCTCAACAGCTTCCTCTCGTGAGGTAGACAGTCCACTCTCCAGTAAATCGTTTATAACTTTGGCTCTAGGTTCCTGTTTGACCTAAAAGCTGTGGAATTGGAAACATATCTCAAATACCTATCTTGTGTCAAAAAATCATCTCAATCTCACCGTGGAAAGGTCTCCATCCATAGATAAACATCTGACGCATCTGCGCAGTTGTACATCTCTAAAAGCTCCAGATCACCAAAGTTCTCCAGAACGTACCTGAACCTGCAAATACTCTAAAGCATACTCCAAATATATATAATAGACTCTAAATATGGATGATAGCATGGCACAATAGTGGTAAATATTAGGTCCTATCAACTCCCCCAGAGTTAACCTTTTGCTTGTCCTCAAACGAAACAAGGGTAAACATGTGGAAGAGGTTTGAAAACACCGGGACTCACAATATCTCTAACTTATCCTTCTCACCTCTACTATATTGCAACCACATCAAATAAGTGTCAATCTCAGAGGAAATTTATATACCTTATCCTAGTATAGCAACCAAATCCATTCTACCAACAACTTAGCGAATACTAGTCTAACGTATCCATATACTAACCTCATTTATTTGCATAAAATAAAAGTGTAGGCTTTACGTTGGGAGTATTGATTAAAGGACACATGGACGCTTGACCACTTCATGTATCTGGTCATACATGTAGTCTTCTCGAATCCCTTTCTTCCGTATCTTCTCTCTTCTCTGTATCTTTTTGGATCTCAAACTTAGTGGGCAATGATGTTGATACAGTCTATCTTACCATCTTATTTTCAATTTTTTTGGGCAAAGTTTTAGGCGAATAGTGGGGTCATTGGTAATGTACATACCCCTCACTTCCAAAAATGTATGATCATTCATTTGAATTAGAATAGTGGGGTAATCGGTAATGTACCTACCCCTCTGCATCTCAGGAAATCATCTAAATATTTTTGTTTAGTAGATGCCAAAGATAGAGAGAGAGGGAGAAGGTAATCAGAGGTGAAATGACTTGTACATAACATACTTGCATATGGAATCCGATCATGTGTATACCAAGCCCTAAAGCAAGCAATTTAGTTAGTATTAGGTTGGAGGTCAGCTTCGGTTCCTCCAAACTTTCTAAGCAAGTGTAGTCTAATGGCATGATGATCCACTTTAGTATCTCTAGTACTCTCTGCAACCAACAAATCTAAGAATGGTGCTATAGTGTGGTTCTTGAACAAGTAAAAATATTAATATGATCATAATCCCCTTCTTGACTCTATAAAATATTTTACTAAAAACTCATATATAATAAAACTCAAAACAAAACACAATATAAGTAAACCTCCCACAGACTTAAGCAACATTGTCACCAGTGTTATACAGTCTAAGATTGCTGAAGCAAATAAACCATAAGAACAAAATTTAACAAGGAAAAACGATATACATGCTCGCTGATGGTGACTGTGGATATTTTTTTTTTTGAAAACCTGTCATAATAGAATAAAATCCGAAACTAGACTAATATAATTAAAAACTAATTGAAAATTTAATAAACAGTCGGTTGCCTCCCACTCATCGCTTGTTTATAGTCTTTAGCTTGACGTTTTAGAGTTATGATTCAGTTCTGATGAGATTGGGTACTTCCTCCAAAACAATTCCCAATGTCCAATGTCTTCAGCTTTATCACCCTGTTTCTGAAAGCCTCCATAGACTTCTCCCCTTTGTCAATCATCTCAGCAATAATGAGTGCTCGAAGCATTGCAAATGGCTGCGAGAAGCATCTGCTGCGCACTCTATACTTCCTGACACCATATGAGAAGTGGGGAATCAATGATAACTGAGGACCGTCCTTGGTCCTTTTCCTCTTCTTCCAATTCCTCTTCTTCTCTCCCCCATACTTTTCTGATCTCGTGGTGCCTCCATCAAAAAGAGTTTGACACACTTCAAACTTATTCTCCTCTGATACGCGACGGGTGTTGATCGACGCTTTAGTGTTGTGGTCGATCGATGCTCCAATGGTGGTTTCGGTCGATATTGTAGTTCTGGTGTCGATCGATACTGCTTTTTCTGGGCCTTTTTGACGTCACTTCTATATCTCAACCTTCTCTGAGAAGCTACCGCTTACATTTGATCATCAAATACCACACTGTAGGAACCCAGATGTTCTGGGACAGCAAGGTGTGAGGTCTCAGACTCGTGCATACTCTTCCCAACTGGTTCTGGTTCAATCACGTAATATGGTTCGCCAGCCATGGGTGTCGATCGATATCATCAAATGGGTGTCGATCGATGAAGTTGGGTGGTTTTCGATCTATGCTCTCCGGTGGGTGACGATCAATTCCAGATTTTGGTGAAGTTTCAAGATCTCTTCTCGAAGTGTGCTGATCGTCATTATGCTTCTGCTTCGAGTCCTGGCTCAAATCTTCAAGTTGTGCTTCATCCAATTTCATCACGAATTTCTCTAGCTCCAAGAATGGTGTCGATTGACAACAGGGGTTAGTGTCGATCGATGTTGAGGTCTTAATGCCGGTCGACATTGAAGTCTTAGTGTCGATCGATGCTTAAGTCAGATCACTAATATCGGCTTCTTCTACTCTACTTAGCTCTCCATATCCATCTGCTTCTTCTTCCTCTACCATATATCTCAGCATAGATTCCATCTCGATCTCCATATTTGCTTCAGTATCATTGGTGAGGAAGGCGTTTGTGATGTCATTCCAGGTAGTGAGAGATCCTAGTGGCAACCTCTTGAACCAACATGCTGCTTCTCTAGCAAGAGAGTATAGGAATAGTTTGCAAAAGTAGTAATCTTCGGAGACTCCATTGCACTTATGGTCGACACTAAATCATCGAATGATTCAAGGTGCTTACCGGGACATTCATGAGGAAGACCATGAGAAAGATGCTGACCCACAAGAGAGATATATGCAGGATTCAGCTCAAATACATTCCTTTGTGGTGCAGAACGACGCATAGCAGACCTTTTGGCGGAGAACTCCTTAGGCCTGTTGTAGTATCTAAGTGCCTTTTTCGTTCAATCCCAGAATTCACAGTAACAGCAGTAGCATCAGGGATTGCAGTCCCATGTTCATGAATCAATTGCCCTTGACTGTTGAGAACAAGACCTCTTTCGTCCCGTAAGATGCCATTCTTGTCAACACTCAGTATGACTACTTTTACCTTCTCTATCTTCCCAAGTAGTGTTGATCGACGAAGAGTGGTTGATATCGATCACATGCAAGGTGATTGTGTTGATCAATGGAGAGTTGTTGGTGTCGACCGCTTCTGCTTGGGTAATGTCGATCGATACTTGATGAGCAGTGTCGTTTGATACTTGGGCTTCTACGCTATTGATCGCTGCTTGGAGGGTGTCGACTGCCCTCGTCGCTTATAGATCATGTGTTCTAAATCCAGTGGCTCTACTTGTAAGAGTCCTATCCCCTTTTTGCTTCTGGTACTCATATGTATATACCTGAAACACAAGAAGAAATTTTTATCAGTAACCACAAACAATAATAAAAACCTAGACTAAACCTATTATCAAGTCTAACGGCGAATCCTTGCTCCCCGACAACGGTGCCAAATTAGATATCACTCAATTTACCCTAAGGTGTGACTTTTACTCTCTCAAATTAGAGGTTCAGTTGTAGTACTTAGGGATTGAATCCAAAGGGAGCGTGGGCACACAATAGACTATAGACCTTTCAGTTAAGCTAGGCAAACAGTTTATTAGGAAGTGAATAAAGTAGCAAGTTGATTGATTGTTTGTTGTATTAAATAATGCAAAATAGCTAGACTTAGGGTTTCATGCAAGTTGATTATAGAGGATAGAAGCTAATGGTATCAATCCTAGAACTCGATATCTAATGTAAAAGATGACCAGCTCTCGCTACGAGTCTAATATATTGACAAAGTTTAATGTCTCATCTCTCGCTTGTTGACACAGATTGACCATCGATCAATGGCAATGATCTTGCATCGACCGATGGTCTCTCGATTCAAGCATTAATACCTAATCGATTTGTTCACTAGGTTCCTTTGATCAATTCTCGTTTGTTTCTAACAACCTTGCTCAATATAATTATATCAGGTAATAGACCATGCTCTCGGGTGCGCCAAATTCTCATATGATCAGGTTTCTAGTTAATTACTCTAGAAGCAAGCAATAAGAACAATTCTACTGATAGATATAATAATCACCCTAGCAATTATATTGTTTGGCTAATCCATTAAAACCTTAGAAAACCTAAACCTAGTAAATGGATCTACTTAAACATGATGTTTGTCACATAAATCATAGATGAAATAGATATAGAATAAAAATCAAATAAAGAACCAATGGAGTTCCAAGAGGAATCTTAAGGATTTCCTCCCTTCTCTCCTAACCCTAGAACAATAGACAAAATAAAGCTTAGCCGTCAACAATGGCTTAGAGAACAATATAAATTAGGTCTAAACTCATCGAAGGGTATTCTGGTAATATGTGGTGGCTTTTGGGCTTAAGTCGGTCTTGAAACAAGTCGGGCCTATATTCTGGGATCACCGTCGATAGAAACTAGGGCTGCGCCGTCGATCGACATTTATTCACCTTCTCGACAGCTTCCTCTCGCGAGGCAGACATACCACTCTTCAGTAAATCCATCATAACTTTGTATAAAATAATGCCAAATAGCTAGACTTAGGGTTTCATGCAAGTTGATTATAGAGGATAAAAGCTAATGGTATCAATCCTTGAACTCGATATCTAATGTAAAAGATGACCAGCTCCTGCTGCGAGTCCAATATATTGACAAAATTCGATGTCACAGCTCTCGCTTGTTGACACGGATTGACCGTCGATCAATGGCAATGATCTTGCATCGACCGATGGTCTCTCGATTCAAGCATTAATACCTAATCGATATGTTCACTAGGTTCCTTCGATCAACTCTCGTTTGTTTCTAACAACCTTGCTCAATATGATTAGATCAGGTAATAGACCATGCTCTCTCGTGCGCCAAATTCTCCTATGATCAGGTTTCTAGTTAATTACTCTAGAAGCAAACAATAAGAACAGTTCTAATGATAGATATAATAATCACCCTAGAAATTCTATTGTTTGGCTAATCCATTAAAACCTTAGAAAACCTAAACCTAGTAGATGGATCTACTTAGACATGATCTTTGTCACATAAATCATAGATGAAATAGATATAGAATAGAAATCAAATAAAGAACCAACGGAGTTTCAAGAGGACCCTGAAAGATTTCCTCCCTTCTCTCCAAATCCATGAACATAGCCGTCAACAATGGCTTAGAAAACAATATAAATTAGGTTTAAACTCGTCCAGGGGTATTCTGGTAATTTGTGGTGGCTTCTGGACTTAATTCGGTCTTCAAACAAGTCGGGCCTATATTCTGGGATCACCATCGACAGAAACTAGGGCTGCACCATCGATAGACACAAGGGCTGCACCGTCAATCGACATTTATTCACCTTCTCGACAGCTTCCTCTCGCGAGGCAGACAGACCACTCTCTGGTAAATCGATCATAACTTTAGCTCTAGGATCCTGATTGACCTAAAACAGGTGGCATTAGAAAACTAACTCAAATCTCTATCTAGTGTAAAAAATATCATCTCAATCTCACCGTGGTAAGGTCGCCAAACATAGATAAATGTCTGACGCGTCTACACAGTTTTGCATCTCAAAATGCTCCACAATCACCAAAGTTCTCCAGAACGTAGCTGAACCTGCAAATACTCTAAAGCGTACTCTAAAAATATATAATATAATCTAAATAAGGATGATAGCTTGGCAAAAAAATTGGTAAATATCAGGCCCTATCACCCGTTGTTTCGGTGTGTCTCGACAAGAGGTTCCCTGAGTGTTGCGTTGAAATTAGTGCTAATCTCTGCAAGCCCTTATAGACATAGCTTATAGCTTGTCTGAACAATAACCTTCACATGCTTCCTTGGGCTTCGGAAGACATGCCAGGGATCGATATACAATATAACATGTCATGACCTCAAATTCGACCCGACTTTCAAACCTGTTAAATAGAAAAGACGAAAATTGGGACCGGAACGCGCCACCGTGGTCAACAACGAGGTTGAGAAACTCCTCAAAGTCGTATCCATAACGGTGTTCACATACCTAGACTGGCTCGCCAATCTCGTCGTAGTCAAGAAGAAAAACGGGAAGTGGTGAGTCTGCGTTGATTTCACTGATCTCAATAAGGCGTGTCCAAAAGATAGCTTCCCGCTGCCACACATCGACCGTTTGGTAGATGCAACGGCGGGGAACAGGATCCTGTCTTTTATGGACGCCTTCTAAGGATATAATCAAATTATGATGAACCCCAATGATCAAGAAAATACTGTGTTCATCACAGATCGCGGCATGTGTTGTTACAAAGTAATGCCTCTCGATCACCAGCAAGACATTATGGGAATAGCTTGCAGAAGTACTAATCTTCAGAGACTCCATTGCAGTTATGGTCGACACTAAATCATCGAATGATTCAAGGTGGTTACCAGGACATTCATAAGGAAGACCATGAAAAAGATGCTGACCCACAAGAGAGATATATGCAGGATTCAGCTTAAAGACATTCCTTTGTGGTGCAGAACGACGCATCGCAGACCTTTTGGCGTAGAAATCCTCAGACCTGTTGTAGTATTTATGTACATTTTTGTTCAATCCCAGAATTCACAGTAACAGCAGTAGGATCAGGGATTGCAGTCCCCTGTGCATGAATCAATTGCCATGCACTGTTACGAACACGACCTCTTTCGTCCCGTAAGATGCCTTTCTTGTCAACACTCAGTATGACTACTTCGACCTTCTCTATCTTCATGCAAGTAGTGTCGATCGACGAAGAGTGGTTGATGTTGATCGAAAGCAAGGTGATTGTGTTGATCGATGGAGAGTTGTTGGTGTCGACCGCTGCTGCTTGGATAGTGTCGATCGATACCTGATGAGCAGTGTCGTTTGATACTTGGGCTTCTACGCTATTGATCGCTGCTTGGAGGGTGTCGACTGCCCTCGTACGCTTATATATCACGCGTTCAAAATCCAGTGGCTCTACTAGTAAGAGTCCTATCCCCTTTTTGCTTCTGGTACTCATATGTATATACCTGAAACACAAGAAGAAATTTTTTTCCAGTAACCACGAACAATAATAAAAACCTAGACTAAACCTATAATCAAGTCTAACGGCGAATCCTCGCTCCCCGGCAACGGTGCCAAATTAGATATCACTCAAATTAACCTAGGGAGTGACTTTTACTCTCTCAAATTAGAGGCTCAGTTGTAGTACTTAGGGATCTAATCCAAAGGGAGCGTGGGAACACAATAGACTTTAGACTTTTCAGTTAAGGTATGCAAACAATTTATTAGGCAGTGAATAAAGTAGCAAGTTGATTGATTGTTTGTTGTATAGAATAATGCCAAATAGCTAGCCTTAAGGT
>CAJHQQ010003382.1:0-45072 GCA_905132885.1 Moricandia moricandioides
AAATGACAAGACTACAAGAGAGATTGGTCCAAAACAAACACCTGATCCGGTAGCATAAAGGGCTTTCAGAGGCGGGGAATGAGACTGATCATCTAACTGCAACATATCAGGTATGCAATTCCCGAAAATACTTCTTTGGTTTGTATTTGAAAAAATTGCTAATGTTGATGTATTACTGGTGTAACTAGTTCTACTAGGAGAAATTTATATGACTAGTTCTAAAGGATAGACAAATTAGTAAATAAGTTCTAATCTAATTTTGTGTGGTTTGTGCAGAATGCCAATCACTGCTTCTTGATGAGCTAGAACACCGAGTTCCACCAAGAACGTTTAAGATACATATCAGGCACTATGTGAGCAACACGGTGAAGATCATCAAAATCTTGCGCCCGAGTTGCGTTGGTTCAAAAACCACCCTCAATTTAGTCATTTTCACATGCCCGAAGAACTAACTTGAAGCTGTTGGGTATGTAGTGGATGCTTATACTGCATACTATTTCCTTAGACGAGGAAGACGACATAGCTTGGTTTGCTGTTAATGGCGTGTCGATCTGGTATTCCATGAGAGAGCATGCACTCATCTCAGGATTGGACTGTCGTGAGTACCCGATTAATTATGAGAAGTTGGGGAGTTTTGCGTTTGTGGATAGGAATTTTGACTCACATCGCGAGATAAGGATGAAATATGTTGAAGAGAATTTGGTTGAATATAAAGTGCGTGTGGGGCTCAACTCAAGATAGCGTGCTCAACTTCCTAGGCATGGTTATCAGAGGGGATGGAAAGTTTAATGGCCCCTTTGACTCTTTCATATTAAGAGTTGTCAATGATTTTGACATTTTCAAACCTTTCCTTCGGGTCACTTGACGTGTCATGATGTTATCGGTCGATTAATCATGTGATGAAGCATCTCAAGGGGAAACCTACTAAAGAATGTCAATTTCATGGATTCATACTTCTTTTAAAAGTAACTCTTATTCTTATGTTAAATTTAGTTGTTGTATGATTGTTTTTCTAACAAATTCTATTTGTAGGTCATGGCATTTGAGTGTATTCCAGCTTTGAATGTACAATTTAGAGAAGGTGTAGATGGGTGTATGAGTAACTGTTTGAGGATGTGCAAGAGGGGGTTCCAAAGTAACAATATGAAGGTTTATCCACTTGAGGAGTTGTACAACACTCTTGGAGAAACTAAGGTTGTAACTGAAATATTTTTTACTAAGTGAGTGCGATGCAGAATGGGCAAATGATATTGTTTTAGTTTCATTTTAAGGTAATTAAAAGTGTTCTGGTTTCAACTGCTGAAGAAGAAACTCTCATGGCGCGCATAGTGGAGGAGAAGCCAGACTCTGGAAATAGAGAAGGACCAAGTAATTTGTGAAGCACATGGTTTACTGTTAAGGAGAAGCCTACCTAGCAGGAAGATCTCTATGAGTTAGATGTGGCCACAAAAGAGTTTCCTTAGAAGAAAGACAAAGGGAAAGAGAATGAAGAAGCATCTTCCTCTATTCATGGTTCGGAGGAGGTTATGAAAGGGCTTGAAGAGAGGTTGATGAAATCATGGAGTGAAGTGATTATGAATATGGATACAATGCATAAGAGGCTTGATGTTATTGAAAAGAGTTAATGTGGTTTAAAAAAGAAGGCTAAGAAGATGGAGGCAATAAAGAAGAGGCTTGAGATCATTGAAAATTTCCAATATTTTCTTAAAAAGATGGCCAGTAAGATGGAGATAATGGACAAGAGGCTTGATGGCATGGAGAAAAACCAAGGTTTCATGAAAAAGAAGGTTGAGAGAAAGTAAATAAAGAGGGTGATATCATTTCTAAGAAAATACCCGAGAAGGAAGAGAGTATAAAATACACGGAGGAAAACAAAAAGGGTGGATTCTGATGATTTTTGAAATTGATGGAGTTCCTGCTATGAGGAAGACGGATGGAACCGAGGAAACATGTAGGACTCCTGCTGTGAGTCTGTTCAAAATGAGGCCTAAGTGCGCGGCGGTGAGGAAATATGCAGTTTCAACGAGGTCTTGTGGTAGACCGAGGAAGACTGATAATCCACAAAAGCTTCAATGCAACCGCCACCAAAGAGGCCACGTGAACCATCACAGTGGATGCAAAGTCCTTTCCCCGAAGGGAAGAACGATGAGATTGAAGGGCTAAAGAAGAAGCGTAAGAGAAAGGCTAAGGTTTAGAAGAGTCTTGGGTTAAAATATTTTGGATGTGTATTATGCATCACAACTTTTGTTTTGAACTTATATAGGATGGTATGTTTAAATTTTTTGTTACAGGTTTAGCAAAGAGAGAAATCAAACCTCTCATTCAAATGGTATATTGAATTAAATAAAGGGAGAAGAACAAAACCAAAGCTTTATTTATGTTCAACCCGGATCGGAGAAAGATAGGATTGATAAATAGTTCTGATTTGGGTGAACTATATAGAACGCATCAAAAATTGCCAACGCGAAAGAGACAACCTTCATAGCGAAACAAAAATCAATCTTAAGGTCGAACACAAAAAAAAAAAAAAACCTTAATCTCAACCCTTGTGAAAGATTTTGATCGGGGAATAGGGGAAAGAGAATAATTGATGCTATTTAAGAAAAGCATTCCTTTAAACAAAAAAATATATTGGTTCTGTGAATCGTTGTTGTATGATGACTTTAAGAACTGCATGGTATGTCCGAACCATCCCAAAAACAAACCCAAAGATCTGAACCGATCCAGCCCAGAAAGGTATATCCAACCGGATCCAACATAATATTCGAACGGATCTTGTTTTGTGGTATTTTTGGATTTTGTTTTTACGTGCACTGAACACATATCTAAACAGATATCCGAAGAAACGCTAAAAATACAAAAACCCAAAAAAATCTCATACCAACTCAATCCAATACTGAATAAATACCCAAAATGCTCAAAATCACCATATGTATTTGAAGGTTGATTGTGAATAAGTTTTCTCGTGAAATTTCAACAATATAATTTCATTTTAAAATTTTAAATAATGTTTCCTACGTTTATAGAGGTGTTAGTTTCTAGTTTTAACTTGTTCATGTTTTTTTTCCTTTTAATAGTCACTTCTTAATCATGTTACAAGCCTTTATTAGTGTTAATTATTTAAAACATTCAAATTGTCAACTAAATTGTGTACTTTCAAGTCTAAAACAAGTATTTGGATACCTACTACCGAATTGTAAACGAACCTAAATTTAAAATAGGTTCAACCAGATTTGCATGTATTACTATATTTGAAGTGAATCCGAGAAAATCCAAACCAAATCCAAATTGAACTTCCATAATATTCGAATGGGACTAGATTTTATGTTTTGAAAATTGAAATACAATTAAACTGAACCCAATTGGACATCGAAAACCTTGATGTGATAAATGGTCCAACTTTCTTGAAAGATATCAGATCTTGAAAGTCCTGCTCATATACATACTAATGTGATTGCTACCAGGATGGCTAGTCATAGGGTAGTAAAGATTTTAAGTGCGCCCGTACCTATCTGTGTGTTTGCAAGGCTTTCAAAAGAGGAGGATAATAAAAACATTGAGATTCCTACACATTTAGGATTCATTTTATTCGTTAAACTATAGAGTTATTCAGTAGTAGACAATTTGAATATTTTGAAATTCCGGGTTCTACATGATTTATATACGAGACTTAATCGTTAAATTATATTACAGCGATATTATACATATTAACTCGTCCACATGTTAAAGCTTACAACAATATTACAGCGATATTATACATATTAACTCGTCCACATGTTAAAGCTTACAACAAACATATAGAAGCGATACAAGACATCAAAGCTGTGTCCATGAACGCCATTAGTAAGTTCTGATAAAGAGAAAACACATCTCACCAAAGTTCCTTTCATCAAACCAAACACATTTGACTACAAAACCGCTTCAGCGGCTTTTTATTCAGTCTGTTTTCCATTCTCCTGCACCTTAAGCCATTCAACGCTTGCGCTTGGCCTTTTCCCATTGATCAAGCAAAAAAGTGACACCTTCTTCAAGTGTAGCCTTCCTGTCTTCTTTTAAGTTCCATAGCTCGGTTGTAATGTACCTTCCACTTGGGTTATACTCATTAATCTCCACCAAAGCTTTGGTTACTGCATTATAAGTGTAAGAGAGATATGAGGAAGATCTCATAATATCCGTAGATACTCATTCCCCTGTTTTAGGAATGTACAGTTATTGTCTAGCTTGGTCTCCAAGACTTAGTGTTGTATATAATCTATCCTTGTACATTCAGTTTAATTATCAAATACAATCTTAACATGGTATCAAGAGCTTCTCGATAACCCTAATATTTTTTTTCTCAGCCACCCACCTCTCACCTTTTCTTCTTCCTCCTTCTTCCTCGTGTGATCTTCTCTTCCAATAACCATGGCCGCAAACCCTGCCCTCCCTGAAATCGTAGACACTATCTTCAACGTTAACATGGTCAACATCACCAAGTTGACATCCACAAACTACATGACTTGGAGTCTTCAGATCCATGCGCTACTCGACGGCTATGACCTAGCCGGATACATCGACGGCTCAAACACAGCCCTTGAAGAGACGGTCACGGTCGACAATCAGACCACAGTAAATCCCGATTTCACCAAATGGCGCAGACAAGACCGTCTAATTTACAGTGGCCTCATCGGTACGTTGTCTCCATCAATCCAGTCGCTTGTTACCAACACTAAGACGGCTCATGAAGTCTGGAAATCCCTGAGTGCGACCTATGCTACTCCAAGCCGCGGTCACATCCAACAACTCCGACTGCAGCTGAAGCATTACACCAAAGGTGACAAAACGATTGATGAGTATATGCGGGGCTTAACTACTCGTTTTGATCAGCTTGCCTTGCTTGGCAAACCTCTGGAGCATGAAGACAAGATCGAGTTCATCATCGATGGCCTTCCTGAAGATTACAAAGCCGTTTCTGATCAAATTGAAGGTCGCGACACCACTCCGTCTATTGTCGAAATCCATGAGAAACTCATCAACAAGGAAGCAAAGATCCTATCTGCCACTCAGCCCGCTTCTACTGCAATCCCGATGACAGCCAATGTCACTACTCAACGTCCAAAACAGAACCAGTCATACCGTGGGAACACCCGCACCAACAACTGGACCAACAACAACAACTACAGACCCAATCAGACCAACCCCCATAAACAAGAGAACCGATCTTCCAAAGGCTATCAGGGGCGTTGTCAAATCTGTAGTGTGTTTGGGCATAGTGCGAGGAGATGCCCGCAGATGCAACAACACCAATTCAATCCAGCCAGCTCGTCGTTCCGTCCATGGCAACCTCGAGCAAATGTTGCTGTCGCTGCTCCACATCCATCCATGGCGTGGCTAATGGATTCCGGCGCTACACATCACATCACCAGTGACCTCCACAACATGGCGCTCCAACAGCCCTACCTTGGAAATGACTGTGATGATTGGCGATGGGTCAGGACTGCCAATCACACACACTGGTTCTATATCTCTTTCTTCTCCTGCACGCAATCTATTTTTAAACAGAGTTCTTTGTGTGTCGAACATTAAGAAGAATCTTATCTCGGTTTACCGTCTTTGTAATGCTAATAAAGTATCGGTTGAATTTTTCCCTGCTCACTTTCAGGTGAAGGATCTCAGCTCGGGGGTCCCATTAATCCAAGGCAAGACCAACGATGAGCTCTATGAGTGGCCTGCCCAACCCTCTACCCTTCAAGTCTTTTTCACTTCTCCTACACCAAAAATAAGTCTGTCTGATTGGCACTTCCGCCTAGGACATCCATCTGCTTCTATTCTTAAATCTGTTGTTTCTAAATTTTCTTTACCCTGCAACCAATCTGTACCTCAAACCACTTTGTGCTCAGATTGTGCTATCAATAAATCCCAAAAATTACCTTTTCATCAAACAACTATCTCTTCATCTCGCCCTCTCCAATATATTTTTACTGATCTTTGGAGTTCTCCTATTGTCTCAATTGATAACTACAAATACTATCTTCTGCTTGTTGATCATTACAGCAGATACACATGGCTCTATCCCCTCAAGTTAAAATCCCAAGTTAAATAGACTTTCAAGGCCTTCAAACTGCTCATCGAGAATCACTTCTCTATCAAGATCGGCACCTTATACTCAGATAATGGTGGAGAATTCATTGCTCTCCGACAACTCCTATCCGACGCAGGCATCTCCCACCTCGCATCCCCTCCACACACACCAGAACACAACGGCATCTCTGAAAGGAATCACAAACATGTTGTTGAAACCGGCCTAACCTTACTCACCCATGCGTCAATGCCGAAACAATACTGGTCATATGCCTTCTCAACTGCCACCTACCTAATCAATCGCCTACCTACTGCAGTTCTCGGAATGGACTCGCCCTTTCATAAGTTGTTTGGCACTCAGCCGAACTACACTAAAACCAGAGTTTACGGATGTCTCTGCTTTCCATGGTTACGCCCCTACAACAAACACAAACTTGAAGATCGCTCCATGCCTTGCGTCTTTATCGGCTACTCTCCCACTCAAAGTGGTTACCTCTGCCTTGAGCCTCATACTGGTCGCATTTATGTTTCTCGACATGTACGATTCGATGAAAATGTCTTCCCGTTCAAAACCCATCAACCACCTATCCTCGCTCCCTCCCCACCTATAGGTTACGCTCGCAACGGATATAGTTGGGTGTCGGTGGTTGCACAAGAATAAGTTTAACTCAGACGGTACTCATCGCTGCTGCAAGTCACGCCTAGTTGCAAAAGGATACAAACAAGAATATGGTCGGGACTACGTCTAAAATTTCAGTCCCGTCATCAAATCCACCACCTTACGACTTGTTCTTGACATCTCCATCAGCAACTCCTGGCCAGTTAAACAACTCGATGTAAACAATGCGTTTCTTCAAGGGACGCTAACGGAGGAGGTATACATGGATCAACCCCCCGACTATGTTGATAAAGACAGACCGGATTATGTTTGCCGTCTCCACAAAGCTGTCTATGGTCTCAAACAAGCTCCTAGAGCTTGGTACATGGAGCTGCGCACCTTTCTTCTTAGTCTCGGCTTCAAAAATTCCCTGGCCGACACGTCTCTGTTTGTTCTTCACTATGGCGGACACAACATCTATCTCCTAGTCTATGTCGACGACATCCTGGTAACTGGAAACACAAACACAGGCATACATCCTCTCTCTACTTGCAGATTGTTTCTCAATCAAGGATGCTGAAGACTTAAACTATTTTCTGGGAATAGAAGCTCACTGCACCTCCCATGGTCTTCACCTTAGTCAGCGCAAGTACATCTTGGACCTGCTACATAAGTACGATATGACAAATGCGAAACCTGTCACCACACCGATGGCCTCTTCTCCCAAACTTCATCTCAACTCAGGTGTGTCACTGTCTGACCCTACTAAATACAGGCGCCTGATCGGTAGTCTCCAGTACCTGCAGTTCACTCGGCTGGATATTGCTTATGCTGTTAATCGCCTGTCCCAATTCATGCACAGACCTACAGAAGAACATTGGCAAGCTGCTAAAAGAATTCTCCGCTACCTACCAGGAACACCAACGTACGGTATATACTACTCTGCCACCAACAAGCTTCTGCTTCACGCATACTCCGACGCGGACTGGGCTGGTGATAGTGATGACTATGTCTCCACCAATGCCTACATCCTGTACTTAGGCCAACACCCCATCTCTTGGTCCTCTAAGAAACAGAATGGAGTTGCAAGGTCATCTACTGAATCAGAATACCGTGCGGTAGCTAACGCAGCATCAGAAATAATTTGGGTCTGCAATATTCTCTCTGAACTTAGCGTCTCACTACCGTCTTCCCCAACTATCTTCTGTGACAATATTGGTGCAACTTTCCTCTGCGTAAACCTTGTGTTCCATTCCCGCATGAAACACATTGCCATTGACTATCACTTTGTGAGGAACCAGGTTCAACATGGAGCTCTGCAAGTGGCTCATGTCAACACTCGTGATCAGTTAGCGGATGCATTGACAAAACCCCTTACATGAGCTCGCTTCACGGAACTACGAAACAAGCTGGGTGTGGTTCCCACCCTTCAGCTTGAGGGGGCATGTAAGAGAGATACGAAGAAGATCTCATAATATTCATTCCCCTGTTTTAGGAATGTATTGTCTAGCTTGGTCTCCAAGACTTAGTGTTGTATATAATCTAGTCTTGTACATTTAGTTTATTTATCAAATACAATCTTAACAAGGGGAGATTTACCTGAATAGCAAGTTCCCTTGTGGGGAAAATAACGATGACGCCAAACGCTCTTTAAAGAGCAACTCTACAAAAGGTATGAGAAAAGCAAGGGTTTTACCAGAACCCGTCCTGGCAGCACCGAGAACATCTTTTCCTTCCAAAAGGGGAGGAATTGATCCAGCTTGAATCTAAATGATAGCAAATGATTCAAGAAACATACCACAAGTAATTCAATCTGGTCTAAACATGAGAAAGAAAAGGTTCAAGATTTTACGTACTTGAGTCATGTGCTCAAACCCCATGGACTTCATAGCTTGGAAAGTCTGCTCAGATAAGTCAAAAGATTCAAAAGTCTCATTAGTCATTATTCCTTTCCCAACAACCACCATCTTCTTCTCTTCTTCTTCTTCCTCCTCGGTTTCGTCACTTCCTTGCAGCTTCTTCACTTTCTTAACCTTTTTCTCCGGGACTTCATCAGCGTTTTTCTCTAAGTTGTGGGTTTCTTCGTCCGCCCTTTGCTGCTCGTTCTTCTTCCCACAGTTTCGCTTTCTGACTCTTTTCTTGAGCTCTTCACTGGAGTTCTTCTCCAGCTCAACCATGTCTGCTGTTTAATCACTTAATCAACCAACTCTTTGTAGCAAAATTACAGACTATAATAAATGCAAAAAAAAGAGAGACAAATTTGAGTATGAAAGAGGGACAGTTCCAAAACAGAAAATGCAAGCTCACCGAACCAGGTTCTGAAATACTAATCATTAGTCTCTAGCATCGTCAATTTTCGATTCTCAAATCCAAAACTTTTAGGATTGTACTACCAAACTAAAAGGTGGGTAAGGTTTTGTAACATGTAAAAGTTATGTTTTTACCAAATCGCAGTGCTTTGGTTTTTTTATCGATAGAGTTAGTGTTGGACATGGGTTGTACCCCTCAACAAGACCTATTAGAAAGACGAACTCGGCCCATTTAAAAGGAGGTCACTAGAAAACCCTAGACCTCATCCTTCTATAAGTAAGGAGGCATCCCTTCTTTGAAAGGGATCTTTTTGGATCTCTGATCCTTCTTTTGATCTCTTGGCCTCTTCTGGGGACTCCTTGAGAGAGAATACATTTAGAGAGAGAAACCTTAACACATGCCTTCATCTAGGCACTTGTGTTCCATCTTTGTAGAACTACGATTGGCTTAATCCCTATTTAAAGGGTACGTAGGCAATCCTTCACCGGATCCAACTATAATTATTAAACCCCCTTTTACTCTCATCCATCTAGTTCAAGTTTACTATGAAGACTTCTCCTAATCCCACCATCGAAATCTGTCTACCTCCAGCACATCACCGATTTCGGTTCAAACAATTGGCGCCCACCGTGGGGCATGGGGAAGTATCTTCGAAGAAGATTAAACTCGGAGTCCATTTGTCATCACTTTTCTGTTTGTCGTCACTTGTCCGTTTGTCATCACTTGTCCGTTTGTCGTCACTTTTTTCTTTCTCAAGAAAAATGAATAAATGACAAGTTCCATTTTGTCACTTTTACTCAAAAAAAAACAATCTTCAAAGTCGACCTTAGTAGATTACATCCCTTTTTGTGTGAGCTTTCTTTGTATATAACTCAAGCATGAAGGGGACAAAACCAGCGAGCTTGAAGCATGTCGTTGTAGCTTTCTTTTTTTTTCCTTTCTCGGCGAGTTCCATGGGTGTCACCGAAGAACCTGATGTGGGCTTCTTTACTCGGCATGATGCACATCACGTGCCAAATGTGGAAATCCTTGACATCTGATATATATATCATTCATTTTTTTTTCCTTTTTGGGGAGCAAAATAAAGTGTGGGAAGTCCCGTTACTCTTTTTTTTTTTGACAAAATGCAACTTGTCATTTACTAGTTTTTATTATATTTTTTTGAGTAAAAGTGACAAGATGTAATTTGGCTTTTTGTCGTCTTTTTTTTTTTAGTGGCAAACTCCAATTTGTCATTTACTCATTTTTTCTTCGAGTAAAAGTGACAAAATACAACTTGTCTTTTTGTCATCGTTTTTTTAGCGACAAAATGCAAATTGTCTTTTACTCATTTTTTTTAAGTAAAAAAGACAAGATGCAACTTTGGCTTTTTGTCATTATTTTTTTAGTGACAAACTGCAATTTATCATTTATTCGTCTTTTTTTTTTGAGTAAAAGTGACAAAATGCAACTCGACTTTTTATCGTCATTTTTTAGTGATAAATTGCAATTTGTCATTTACTCTTTTTTTTTGAGTAAAAGTGACAAAATGACTTTTACTCAAAAAAAAACGAGTAAATGATGTGCATCAAGGATTTCCACATTTGGCACGTGATGTGCATCACGCCGAGTAAAGAAGCCCACATCAGGTTCTTCGGTGACACCCATGGAACTCGCCGAGAAAGGAAAAAAAAAGAAAGCTACAACGACATGCTTCAAGCTCGCTGGTTTTGTCCCCTTCATGCTTGAGTTATATACAAAGAAAGCTCACACAAAAAGGGATGTAATCTACGAAGGTCGACTTTGAAGATTTTTTTTTTAAAAAAAAAATTGACGAGACAACGGATGAAGAATACTAAGAACACTCATCTCTCTCACCACCGTTGCCAAGAGATGGCGGCGAGATTATGATCACGTCAATTGTTTCTCGCAATCATCCATCGGCGATCAAGTCTCTCCATTAGAACCCAATCACCTTCTCCAACTCGCGGCGAACGACAATATAAACTCGAACTTATGCGGTTACTCGGCTTGAGCTTATACAGTTACTCTGCTCGAGCTCATGCGGTTACTCTACTTGAGCTCATGTGGTTACTCGGCTCCGGCTCACGCGGTTACACGACCACAAGGTTGAGAGCCTTGCGGTTGCTCGGCATCTCGTTCTCGATAAATAGAGGCTCGTTATGCTTCACCAAGCATGACATCTTCAAATATCCGTTACTCGTTGATAGATTGATAATATGATCCTAGGATGTTACTCTGGATCAGATGGGATAGATCCTTGCCTAAACGAATCAGAGACTCAAGCTTATCAAGTTATGTGGATCGATTGGTGACACAAAGAGATGCGGATGGACTCCTTGATACTCCTAGGATCTAGATCAGATATGACACACCAAAATAGAACCCTTAGACGCCGGATATGACTCACCAGCAAGCTCTTACACTCGACAAAGAAGAGAGAAAGAGTAGACAAAAGGTTTTAGATAAAAGACTGCTTTTTTTTCAGAATGAGAGTTTACAAGCGTTTAAATAGAGAAACCAAGGAATATGCCTTAGGTTTCGAGAAATAACATAACGTAGAAACTATAGTCTAAAACATAACATAAGATAAATAGATAGAGTAGTCTCCTTAGGCTTGGACCGATATTAGCACCTAGGTGATGTGTGAAGTAGCTTGTGGCCTCGTTAAAAACCTTCCTCCAGAAAACCTCTTTGGGACAAAACCAAGAGCAAGGAAAAGAGCACACACAAGTACTTGCCTAAGTACTAACTCAGCTAGACTAGGAGATAGCTTGAATGGTGATCAAGGTATCTCGGATCATCAAGCTTTGTCCAATACCTTCTTCTTGTTTCCATACAAGTCTAAGTAATCCTCCAATGGCTCCATTTAGTTTCTTGGTTCTAGAACGAGTCATGGGACCTTCTGGAATGGCTAAGGCATCTTCACTAACTGGTTGTTCCATGGTTACATCCTTTTCCTTGTTGCAATGGTCCATGATCACATCATCCTCTCCCACTTGAAAAGGATTTGTCCTCAAATCTGGTTCATCTGCCACAAAAGGAACCAAATCAGTAACATTGAAGCTATTAGATACATCATACTTACCTTGGAGGTCCAGCTTGTATGCATTGTTGCTGATCTTCTTAATGATCTCGAATGGACCATCTATCCTTGACATCAGTTTGGATTTCCTTTCATTTGGAAATCTCTCCTTTCTAAGGTGAACCCACACTTTGTCACCTACTTCAAAGACCATCTCACGTCTGCCTTTGTTTGCTTGTTTGACATACTACTTGGTCTTTTCCTCAATATTGTGCCTTGCTTGTTCATGGATTTGTTGCACCATCTCTGCTTTCTTCTTGCCATCAATACTAACTCTTCCACACTCAGGTAAAGGCATTAGATCCAAAGGAGAGGTGGGATTGAACCCATAAACAATTTCAAAAGAGGAGAACTTAGAAGCAGAATGCACTGAATGGTTATATGCAAATTCACAATGAGGCAAATAGTCTTCCCATGATTTCAAGTTCTTTTTGATGAATGCACGTAAGAGAGTTCCTAATGTCCTATTGACTACCTCAGTTTGCCCATCAGTTTGCGGATGACAAGTAGTAGAGAACAACAATTTAGTGCCTAGTTTAGACCAAAGGGTCTTCAAGAAGTAACTCAAGAACTTAGCATCTCTATTTGATACAATAGTTTTAGGCATGCCATGCAAACGTACTATCTCCTTAAAGAACAAGTTAGCAACATGTAATGCATCATTAGTTTTGTGACAAGCTATGAAATGTGCCATCTTAGAAAAAATCTATCTACCACAACAAAGATAGAGGGGATGATTGGCAAGTGCTCTAGATACTGTAGAAAGCCATTTTTCTTTCTAAAGCCATTTTCATAAAGCAATCATGCTTTAGACCTTAAAAATAAAGCTACAGCAAAAAACTTAAAAAAGGAAATATGTTAGCTTTGGAAATCAATTTTTCTACAGCTTTTATTTAGTGCTTTCGATTGCCTTTGAAAAAAAAATCTACAGCAAAAAAATAAAGCCACAGCCAAAAAATTTACAGCCTAATTTCTAGAACAAAAAACATAAAGCCACAACCTTTTCCAATCAACCCCAGAATCCTTTTCAGTTCTAGTTCTAGGCAGTCCTACAATGAAGTCCATAGAGATATCATTCCATGGATGATAAGGAATGGGTAAGGGAGTGTACAAACCATGGGACTGGACCTTAGATTTAGCTTGCTTGCACATTGTACACCTTCCACAAACTCTCTCAACATCTCTTTTCATGTGTGGCCAAAACAAGTGATCCTGCAAGACCTTAAGAGTTTTGGCAATTCCAAAATGTCCCATTAGACTTCCTCCATGGGATTCCCTGACAAACAAGTCTCTCAAAGAACAATTAGGTACACAAAGGCGATTATCATAGAATAAGAATCCATCATGCCTAAAGTAATGACCCGTAGCAAGTTTCTCACAAGATTTATAAACTTATTTGAAGTCAGGATCATCCTCATACATACCTTTGATTTGTTCAAAACCTAGTAGCTTGGCATCTAGAGTGGTCAAGAGAACATACCTTTGGGATAGTGCATCAACAACTATGTTTCTTTACCTTGTTTGTATTTGATGACATAGGGAAATGTCTCAATAAACTCAACCCATCTTGTGTGTCTCTTGCTAAGCTTACTCTGTCCTTTTAGGTACTTGAGAGACTCATGATCAGTGTGTATGACAAACTCCTTAGGCCACAGATAGTGTTGCCATGTTTGTAAGGCTCTCACCAAAGCGTATAGCTCCTTATCATAAGTAGCATAGTTGAGAGTAGCTCCTCCAAGCTTCTCACTGAAGTATGCAATAGGTTTTCTATCCTGCATCAATACAGCACCAATACCAATTCCTGAAGCATCACATTCGATTTCAAAAGTTTTAGAGAAGTCAGGAAGTATAAGAAGAGGAGATTGAATAAGCTTCTCTTTTAGGGTCTGGAAAGCAGTTTCTTGTGAATCTCCCCATTTGAATCCCACATCCTTCTTGATTACTTCAGTTAGAGGTGCTGCAATAGTGCTGAAGTCCTTCACAAAGCGTCTATAAAAACCAGCAAGTCCATGAAAGCTCCTTACTTCCCCTACGGTCTTAGGACTTGGCCACTCTTGAATTGCTCTCACCTTCTCCTGATCAACCTTTACACCATCTGCACTCACAATAAAGCCTAAAAAGACCAAGTTATCCGTACAAAAAGTGCATTTTTTTCAAGTTTGCATAAAGTTTTTCTCCTCTCAACACACCAAGAACTGATCTAAGATGCTCTATATGATCAGTAATGTTCTTGCTATAGACTAGAATGTCATCAAAGTATACTACCACAAAGATGCCTATGAATGATCTAAGCACATGATTCATCAACCTCATGAATGTACTAGGTGCATTTGTTAATCCGAATGGCATAACTAACCATTCATACAATCCATGCTTAGTTTTGAATGCAGTTTTCCACTCATCACCTTCTTTCATTCTAATTTGGT
Source organism: Moricandia moricandioides (assembly GCA_905132885.1). Classification (NCBI taxonomy): domain Eukaryota; kingdom Viridiplantae; phylum Streptophyta; class Magnoliopsida; order Brassicales; family Brassicaceae; genus Moricandia; species Moricandia moricandioides. The sequence goes on from CAJHQQ010003382.1 coordinate 14,480, forward strand.
GATAGCCATTCTTCAAGTCTATTTTAGAAAAGATGCAAGAACCATGCAATTCATCAAGCATATCATCTAGTCTAGGGATAGGATGGTGATACTTCATTGTTATGTTGTTGATTGCTCTACAATCAACACACATGCGCCAGCTACCATCCTTCTTAGGAACAAGAAGAACCGGAACAGCACATGGACTCAAACTCTCTCTGATATGCCCCTTTTCCATCAGCTCCTCAACTTGTCTTTGCAATTCCTTGGTCTCCACAGGATTAGTTCTGTATGCTGGACGGTTTGGAAGTGTTGATCCTGGAACAAAGTCTATTTGGTGCTCAATCCCACGTATAGGTGGTAAACCAGTTGGCTGATCATCTGGAAACACATCTTCATACTTCTGTAATAGAGAAACAAGTTCACTCGGATAGTCTGGTGCTAAATCAGTTATGGTTAGAAGAGTTTCCTTATAAACAAGCATTATAACCGAATGATGAGAGTAAAGAGTTCTTTTGATGTCTCCTTGTTTGGCATAAAAGTTATGCTGCTTGCTTTTGAAGCTGAAGCTGATCTTGTTGCACATCCTTAGGAGTTAAGGGTATCAACACTGTCTTCTTTCCCATGAACTCAAATGAGTGCTTGTTGGTATAGCCATCATGTATCACACGTCTATCTGATTGCCAAGGCCTTCCCAGGAGGGTGTGACTAGCTTCCATTGGCAACACATCACACAAGATTTCATCCTCATATCGCCCAGTAGCAAGAGGTACCACCACTTGACTTGATACCTTCATTTCACCTTCTTCATTAAGCCATTGTAGTCGGTAAGGTTTTGGATGTCTTTGAACCTTCAATCCCAACTTCTTTACCATTGTCTCACTAGCAACATTGACACAGCTTCCTCCATCTACAATGAGGCTACAAACCTTTCCTTGCACCATACACCGGGTATAGAACAGATTTTCTCGTTGCTCAAGTTCATCAGTCTTTGTTTGTAGATTCAAGAGCCTTCTAGCTACCAACAGTCTCCCTCTCACTGGTTCTTCTTCATACTCTTCTTCTGACTGCTCATGATCATCTTCTTTTTTGTCATCTTCAGACTCATATTCTCCATTCTCAAGCAGAATCATGATCCGTTTGTTGGTGCATTCATTGGCATAATGCCCTCTTCCTTGGCATTTGAAACACTTGACGTCTCTAGCTCTTGAACTGGTAGCCACGGCCTTTCCTTTATCCTTTCCAAACACCACAGTTGGCTTTGCTTCCTCTTTAGGATACGGTTTGCTCTCCTTAGTGTAGGCTGGCTTTTCCTCCTTAGGGGTATGAAACTTTGAAGTTCCATAACTAGTGCGTGAGTGTCCTTTTCTTTTAAGATGTTGTTCCACAAGAATAGCCTTATGCAACATCTCTTCTAGCTCCACATAATGTTGCATCTCCACATTGTCTTGAATCTCACGGTTGAGTCCTCCTAGAAACCGTGACATGGTGGCTTCTCTATCCTCAGAAACACAAGCTCTCAGCATGAGCAGTTCCATCTCTTGAAAGTATTCTTCCACAGACCTAGATCCTTGAGTGAGCTTCCTTAGTTTCTGATGGAGATCACGGTGGTAATGACTTGGAACAAACCTCTTGCACATAATAGATTTCATCTCATGCCATGATTCAACTGGATACTCTTGGTTGCATCTCCTAGTAGTTACTAGTTGATCCCACCAACTCAGAGCATAATCATAGAACTCAGTAGCTGCTATTTGAATCTTTTGAGCTTGAGTGCACTGCTGACAATCAAAGACAAGCTCTATCTTCTTCTCCCACTCCAAGTAGGCATCCGGATCAGCCTTGCCATAAAAGGGAGGTATCTTTAGCTTTAGTCCAGCAAGATCATCACGTTGATGTCTCCTTCGGCTGTCTCTAGAAGAAGAGCTATGGTGGTGTTCATAGTAGTTGTCAGTTTCTTGTGATCCAGCATGCTCACGCTGGTTCCTCCTAGATTCTTCTGGTTCTTGTTGAGTTTGGTTCACCCTTTCTCTTCTAGGCTCATTGCCGTTACCCTGACCAGTAGCCTGCCTCATCTCTAGCCTTAGTTCATCACGGAGTTCCCTTATACTGGTCTTAATCATATCAGCAACCGTGGAGATCATCGTTTGGTTTAGTTGATCAGTCATTTGATCCCTCAGTAGTTTGTTCTGCCTTACAAGTTCTGCTTCTCCTCTGACTCGTTCACCATGTACCTGAATTAGAAAGAACTTAATCAAGTAAGTTGTTCAAGAGAATTCAAATAGATTGAGCAATCGAAACAAAACCCGCTTTTCAAAGGTTCAAAAGAACAAACTTGTAGATCATGGATCAGAGAATTCAATCGACAAATCTTCAGATCAGATTAAGTAGTTTAAGTTTTATGAAATCAGAACCTATGATGAATACGATCAGATCAAATTAGATCACAAAGCTAAAGCAAACAACTTCAATCGCAAGTGATTCAACAGATCAATCGATTCGATTACTTCTTTCACACGGATCGGTTTAGTTTGAATCCAAATATGGTAAGAACTTTTAGATCTATCAGGATTCAACACAGATGGATCAATATCAAACGAAAATATGATTAGATTCTACGAAAAACAACAACAAATCACAGATCGATCAATCGGTTTTATGAGAAGTCAAAAAGTTCGATTTGAAACCAAAGAGAGATCGAGAACTTTCATATCCAGAGTTGCTCTGATACCACTTAATATGATCCTAGGATGTTACTCTGGATCAGATGGGATAGATCCTTGCCTAAACGAATCAGAGACTCAAGCTTATCAAGGTATGTGGATCGATTGGTGACACAAAGAGATGCGGATGGACTCCTTGATACTCCTAGGATCTCAGATATGACACACCAAACTAGAACCCTTAGACGCCGGATATGACTCGCCAGCAAGCTCTTACACTCGACAAAGAAGAGAGAAAGAACAGCCAAAAAGTTTTAGATAAAAGACTGCTTTTTTTCAGAATGAGAGTTTACAAGCGTTTAAATAGAGAAACCAAGGAATATGCCTTAGGTTTCGAGAAATAACATAACATAGAAACTATAGTCTAAAACATAACATAAGATAAATAGATAGAGTAGTCTCCTTAGGCTTGGACCGATATTAGCACCTAGGTGATGTGTGAAGTAGCTTGTGGCCTCGTTAAAAACCTTCCTCCGGAAAACCTCTTTGGGACAAAACCAAGAGCAAGGAAAAGAGCACACACAAGTACTTGCCTAAGTACTAACTCAGCTAGATGAGGAGATAGCTTGAATGGTGATCAAGGTATCTCGGATCATCAAGCTTTGTCCAAGACCTTCTTATTGTTTCCATACAAGTCTAAGTAATCCTCCAATGGCCCCATTTAGTTTCTTGGTTCTAGAACGAGTCATGGGACCTTCTGGAATGGCTAAGGCATCTTCACTAGCTGGTTGTTCCATGGTTACATACTTTTCCTTGTTGCACTGGTCCATGATCACATCAATTGATGAGAGTATAGAATTGGAAGAAGTATTATTGACTCTCATAAATAATATATTACAATATGCATATGCTTATATAGAGATGACTAAATCTAATTCCTAAAATAATATGGAATATTACATTATAGATAATGATAAGTTTCATACTCTAATATATTTGTATATATCTTTAATCATGGATTTGGGTCGATCTTCTAGATCTCCCATTACTCTCCCGCAAGCTCATACGTGGTAACACGTATGAGATTGGACAAATATTCAAAATATGGTAGTAGAAGTAACTCCTAGAAGTAGAAGAATCGAAGGCTCGTGCTTTGTAACATCGAACGCTTCTCAAAGGTAGTTGTAGAGGTAGAAAAATCGCTTGTTTCGGGGTAACCAAATACATAGCGTGAGTAGTAGTAGTATTCAAAACACATGTAGTAAGTCATCTTACCATCACGAGCTTATGCTTCTTGTCAGGGACGTTGACATAAGACTCATGCACATGGTTTAGATAAAAGCTAATGCACAATTGTGTGCATCATAGACAGCTCGTGTAGACGTAGAATTTGTAGCAGTTTGATGAAGCAGCTATAGTAGATTAAGTAGTGGCAGCAACTTGAATAAGCATCAGCAGTAACTGAATTAGGAGCAGCTTTGATGACACATCGAGTGTGGAATCTTGATGAAGCATCAGCAGTAGAAGTAGTAACTTGAATAGAAAGCAACATTAATTTGTGAAACAACGATGGTTGTTCATGTTGCGGAAGCTACACATGCCCTAGTTGTGATGGCAAAAGTAGTAAAGTAGTGCATAAACGTTGGCCTTGTTGTATGACATGATAACAAAGAATTTTCCATCGTGCTAGAAGTAGTAGAATAAGTAGAAGTATTCACCATGATGTGAAGAAACACAATGGTGGACGACAACTCGTAGAAGAAGAAAAGAAAAATTAGAACATAAAAGTTTTAAAGATCTTTATGCTCTGATACCATGATAGATTGATGAGAGTATAGAATTGGAAGAAGTATTATTGACTCTCATAAAGAATATATTACAATATGCATATGCTTATATAGAGATGACTAAATCTAATTCCTAAACTAATATGGAATATTACATTATAGATAATGATAAGTTTCCTACTCTAATATATTTGTATATATCTTTAATCATGGATTTGAGTCGATCTTCTAGATCTCCCATTACTCGTCACTACCACCGTTTTGTTACTCGTCATTTGATCTCGATCGAAGACGAAATTACTCGGCACCAGCCAACCTCATCAGCCCATCAAGACTTCCTCTTCTCCGGTAGTTTGTTAAGCTCATCAACATTTTATCTCTTCCTCGGTATGTTATCTTGCTCGGCATCTCAGCCCGACTAAAAGCTTTTCCCGACCAAAAGCTTATACCTACTAAAAGTAGAGGCCCAGTGACGACGTCATCGAGCTCACCACCATTGCCGAGTGATGAAGAAGACCATGTGGTCGCGGAACCAGGGCCGGCCCTGACAAGAAGCAAAGGAAGCATGTGCTTCCGGCCGTTCAAATTATATAAATCTTTTCGGCCAATTTATTAAATGCAAACAGCGCTTAGTCCAGCGGTAAACATTAATCTTCTTCTTATAGGAGGCAATGTGTTCGATGCTCGGGTTGAACATTTTATATTTTCATTTATACAAGCCCAAAAAAAATTGTTTTGCTTCCAACCCAACAAAACTGCGGGCCACTACTGCGCGGAACCTCCTAAAGACAAAGCCAAAGTTTTGCACGAGCTTTGGGAGGCATGATTTGTGGTGGTAAGCTACTGCTTTTTCATCAAGCAAACTCTCCGAGTAGAGGGAAGAACGCATCAACAACTTCCTCGGTATATTCTCATGCACGGAGGACCACGTCTTTTTCTTTTGACGAGCACTTGCTCGTTATCTGACTTTCTCGTCAATTGTTACTCACCATCGTTCTCTACAAGTTGAGTTTCACCGTCGACAGCTCCATCACTAGAAACTTGTTTCTGACTTCAAGCTCCATCAATTTTGTCAACTCCACAAGCCGTTGCGTATTTTGTAAACTTGGCTTTAACTCGGCTTCGATAATCTTCATGTGACCTTGTCGTCTTCTCGGACCATAGAAATCATGTCATGATCTTGGTAGTCGAGTGAGCGGCTAAACATACGATCACGGCAGCATTACTTTTTCTCGCTTGGCACAAGTCAACGTCAACAACTTCCTCAGGATTGAGATGGCCACAAGCTGCTCGGAACCTTGTCAAACATCCCGTTAATAACTTGCTCGGTGTTTAACAAGACACTTGCATTCAAAAAGACAGCCCTTCACTCGTCATGGCTAAAACCAGACCGCCGACTTGAAGTTCCATCAATTTCGTAGACTCCACGAGCCGTTTGCAACTCATCATATGTCGAGTAAAAGGATTGCTGGTTTTGTCTCGTTCAAAAGCCCAAGTTGAATACGAATTTTTTTTAAAAAAAAAGAAAAAAAAAAGAGAAAAGGAGGAGCACACGACAAGGAGGCTTGTTGTCACACCTCACTGTCAGCTTGGAAGAATTTTAGAAAGTCTTTCTTCGGCTTACGTGTTGACTTACCCTCGGCATATTATTATGGGGATTATGAGCGACTTGTTCGGCAAGGAAACTGAGTAAATTAATAAATCAGCAAAGTGTTAGCTTGGGCCTCACACAAAAGAAGAAGCAAAAAGCTGAAGCCAGACAAGCCCAATACCGTGAAGAAATAATTAGACGAGGGAGTCAAAGTTCATTTGGTCGACAATGATTTCATTCTTCATGTTTTTGCTCGGTCATGATTCCACTTCATGCTTTTGCTCGGTCATTATCGTTTCATCACTTTTTCTCGGCAAGAGACTTTTGGTCGGTAAAAGGATCAGCTTTGTCCGTCGGTGCCAGTCCATCGAGGCAAATAGTCCAAACGAGCTAGAATAAAAGACAAGGACATCACGTGCCAAGTCAAACTCGTTGAGTGTCATCACGAATTAGCTCATTAAAAATGACACTTGCACCTGTTTCCTGTCACTTTTACTCGTCGCGAGTACATGACAAGGTGCGACCGTTGCTCGTACTTTTTTACTCATAAAAAAAAAACCAGTAGATATAAGTTTCATTTTGTGACTAAAAAAATGACTACAAAAACACAAGTTGAACTTTTGTCACTTTTACTCGAAGAAAAAACGAGTAAATGACAAATTGCATTTTGTCACCTTTACTCAAAAAAAACGAGTAAATGACAAGTTGTTTTTTTTTGTCATTTTTGTTCCAAAAAAAATGACGACAAAAAGCCAAGTTGCATTTTGTCACTTTTACTCAAAAACAAAATAATACGAGTAATTGACAAGTTGCATTTTGTCATTATTGCTCAAAAAACGAGTAAATGACAAGTTGTATTTTGTCACTTTTACTCAAAAAAACGAGTAAATGACAAATTGCAGTTTGTCACTAAAAAAAATGACGAAAAAAATCGAGTTGCATTTTGTCACTTTTACTCAGAAAAAAAAACGAGTAAATGACAAGTTGTTTTTTTGTCATTTTTGCTCCAAAAAAATGACGACAAAAAGCCAAGTTGCATTTTGTCACTTTTACTCAAAAACAAAATAATACGAGTAAATGACAAATTGCATTTGTCACTATTACTCAAAAAACGAGTAAATGACAAGTTGCATTTTGTCACTTTTACTCAAAAAACGAGTAAATGACAAATTGCAGTTTGTCACTAAAAAAAATGACGACAAAAAGTCGAGTTGCATTTTGTCACTTTTACTCAGAAAAAAACGAGTAAATGACAAGTTGTTTTTTTGTCATTTTTTCTCCAAAAAAAATGACAACAAAAAGCCAAGTTGCATTTTGTCACTTTTACTCAAAAAAAAATAATACGAGTAAATGACAAGTTGCATTTTTACACTTTTACTCGAAAAACGAGTAAATGACAAGTTGCATTTTGTCACCTTTACAAAAAAAAGAGTAAATGACAATTTTGTCATCTTTGCTCTAGGAACGAGTTTTCTCTCCATGCGTGAGTTTACTCTCCATGCATGAGTTACGGGCCGAGTTACTGCTTCTAGGAATGATTTAACATTAAGTCTCCTAGCAAGAGTACAACTCGCGTCCTAGGCATGAGTCCACTAGTCAACTCGCCTAGTAAAGGTACAACTCGCCTTTGTCTAGGCATGAGTTTGGTAAACTTGGCTTTCCCAAGCATGAGTTTGGTAAACATGGCTTTTCCAAGCATGAGTTTACACTAAACTCGCCTAGTAAGAGTACAACTACTCTCCTTTTAGGCATGAGTTACTGGTCGAGTCACTGCTTCTAGGGATGATTTCACATTAAGTCTCTTAGCAAGAGTACGACTCGCGTCCTAGGCATGATTCCACTAGTCAATTCGCCTAGGAAAAGTATAACTCGCCTCTGTCTAAGCACGAGTTTACAAAAACTCGCCTAGATCATAAGGCGCTGAGTCCATTGTCTTATAAACCATCTTCGTAGAATTCGAAGAGATCAATTTCATCTCTCTCAACGAACTGGGGGGGGGGGGTTACTGTTGGGCATGGGTTGTACCCCTCAACAAGACCTATTAGAATAATGAACTCGGCCCATTTAAAAGGAGGTCACTAGGAAACCCTAGACCTCATCCTTCTATAAGTAAGGAGGCATCCCTTCTTTGAAAGGGATCTTTTTGGATCTCTGATCCTTCTTTTGATCTCTTGGCCTCTTTTGGGGACTCCTTGAGAGAGAATACATTTAGAGAGAGAAACACCTTAACACATGCCTTCATCTAGGCACTTGTGTTTCTTCTTTGTAGAACTACAATTGGCTTGATCCCTATTTAAAGGGTACGTAGGCAATCCTTCACCGGGTCCAACTATAATTATTAAACCCCCTTTTACTCTCATCTATCCAGTTCAAGTTTAGTATGAAGACTTCTCCTAATCCCACCATCGAAATCTGTTTACCTCCAGCACATCACCGATTTCGGTTCAAACAGTTAGGAACTAATAGTGGAAAGATAAACAGTAAAGAAACTTACATGTAGAATCGAAACCACTCGAGCGAAGAGAATTGAAGAAGAAATTTGAGAAAGATATATGTTACCAGGTGTCATATTTAAAAACAATGATTGTGAGGCATGTATTTTAGGCAAGCATTGTAAAACTGTTTTTCAAAAGTCTTCTACTATTTATGATCAATGCTTTGATTTAATTCACTCTGATGTTTGGACTGCTCCTTGCTTATCTAGAGAGAATTACAAATACTTTGTGACATTTATAGATGAAAAATCCAAATACACCTGGTTAACACTTATTGAAACAAATGATAGGGTTCTTGATGCATTTAAAAACTTTCAAGCATATGTCACTAACCAATATAATGCTAAGATCAAGATTTTCAGGTCTGACAATGGTGGTGAGTATACTAGTAATGCATTCAAGACTCATTTAGCTCAACATGGTATTCTGCACCAGACTAGCTGTCCCTATACTCCACAGCAGAATGGAGTGGCCGAGAGAAAGAATAGGCATCTTATGGAGGTGGCAAGATCAATGATGTTCCAATCAAATGTTCCAAAGAGATTCTGGAGTGATGCTGTGATCACGGCTTGCTATCTAATCAATAGGATTCCCACAAAGATCCTAGAAGACCAGTCCCCTTTTGAAGTGATCAACAAGAGCAAGCCGGTTCTACAACATTTGAGGGTCTTCGGATGCATTTGCTATGTTTTGATCCCTGGTGAAATAAGGAACAAGCTGGAAGCTAAGAGCACTAAAGCTATGTTTATTGGGTACTCCACAACTCAGAAGGGATACAAGTGCTATGATCCTTATACCAGACGAGTGCTTGTATCTAGGGATGTCAAATTCATAGAAGACAAGAGTTACTATGAAGAGAAAAGGTGGGAAGACTTAGAAGATTTGTCAAGACCATCTGATAAGGCCACAAGCCTGAAGTTGATATTAGAAGGAATTGGAATAAATATGTCCCAGGATCCGAAGAGGCAACCGACTACTGAAGCAAGTAGAGCTGAAGAACCATCCCACTTTAATCATGAAGGGGGAAATGGAGCTGAAACTGAGACTGGTGGTCAAGGTGATCAAGGTTCAGAGGTTCCTGATCAAAGTGGGACTCAAGGTCAAGAAGAACATGACCAAGGAGGATCCGGAGAAGATAGTGAACCACAAGAAGATGTTCCTGCCCCAACTGAATGAATTCCTTTGAGGAGACGCACAAGGGTAAGGAGAGACCCTTCAAACTGGGTAAACACAAGAGTGTACTACAATGCCCAGGCTGTGGAGCATCCATCTCAAGCAGTTTGCTCCTTTGCTGAGTTCCCGGATGATCATGTGGCTTTCATTAATATTTTTAGAGAAGAAGAGATTGTATGTAAAGAAAGAGAGATTCGGGTGAGAATGAGAGAAACTTAATGGAGAATCATGATGAGTCTTTAAGAGAAATGAGACTGAAATTCTGTGTATTTTAAGATGGTGTACTCGTTACAATTATATAAAGATGAAGAGATAACAAGATAAGAAAGGCAAAAGTAGAAGCATGTGAAGTCAGCTTGACTGAGGAGCGTCTGGTTTGAAATGCGCGGACTAGAAGGCTCACACGCTTGATGCCAAGAGCATCTAGGTAGATGCTCTTGCACTTTACAGCTAACACCAGCTCCCTTCCTTGACCGCACCTTATCCCTTCGCGGATACAATCATCAAACCTTCTACTTCTCTTAGAACCTCTTCTCCCATGCATCTTTACGTCCCAATGCCTTGACTCTCAAGTTACCATCTTCTTAAGCTCATTGTACGGATACTCCATCCGTACAACTTTCACCCTCTATTTGAATGATCTTCAAATCGCTCCTAAACACCTCACAGCCTTCTCTAAGGTATTTCCCTCTTTATTAACTACTCAGCTTAACACTCCCCCTCAAGCTTGACCATGTGAAACAAGTCTAGCTTGGAAGGACCATGAGTTCTCCCTCATTAAAACCTCACCAAAGAAAACCCTTTTTGGGACAAAACCTTGATGAGTAAAAGAGTAGAGACCTCATGATCAGGAGAGTTGTTTAGCCGGGTGGAGTTAGGTCAATAAGACCCAACCTAACATGAATTGACTCCATAACCTTCTGCCTTGCAGCCTTAGTGAAGACATCAGCTAACTGATCCTCACTTCTTGTGTAGCATGGTAAGATCACACCTAGACAGATCATTTGCCTCACCTTCTGACAATCAACCTCAATGTGCTTGGTTCTTTCATGGAATACTGAGTTGGAGGCAATGTGAATTGCTGCTTGGTTATCACAATGCATAGTCATTGGTGTAGCTTGATCAATCTCCAAGTGCTTCAAGATTCCCTTGATCCATACTAACTCATTTGTAAGCTTCAACATTGCTCTATACTCGGCCTCATCACTAGAACATGAGATCACCTTCTGCTTCTTACTCTTCCATGTCACAAGGTTTCCCCCAATAAACGTGCAATACCCTGTGGTAGATCTTCTATCCGACCTATCACCAGCCCAATCCGTATCACAGTAGCCAACTACTTCAGTACTACCATTGCAACCCATCCAAACACCTAAGCCTCTTGTTCCATTAAGATAACTTAGTATCCGGATCACCATACTCCAATGGTGCTGCTTTGGAGCTTGCATATGTTGACTTACCTGATTCACAGCAAAACATATGTCAGGTCTAGTAATATTCAAATAGATTAGCTTACCAACAAGCTTCCTATAGAGCTTAGGATCTTCAAGTGATGGACTGTCTTCTATCTCCCCCTCTCTTGGTATCTTGTATCCATCCTCCATTGGCATTTTTGCTGTCTTTCCATCAAGCTTACCTGCATCTTTCAAAAGATCAAGTGTATATTTCCTTTGTGAAATGAATAATCCTTCCTTGGACCTACACAACTCTATTCCAAGAAAGTATTTCATTTCTCCCAAGTCTTTTATCTCAAACACAGATTTAAGAAACTCCTTAGTTTCTTTAATGCCATTCTCATCACTTCCTGTGATAATAATATCATCTACATAAACAAGTAGAACAATGATACCTGAGGGAGTATTAAGGGTAAAGAGAGTGTGGTCCAGTTCAGACTTCACAAAACCTCGGCCATTGAGAGTGGTACTAAGCTTGTGATACCATGCTCTTGGTGACTGCTTTAATCCGTATATAGCCTTCTTTAACCTCAGAACATTCCCTGGCTTAACAAGCTTCTCAAGGCCTGGAGGAGGATGCATATATACCTCATCTTCAAGCTCCCCCTGAAGGAAAGCATTCTTCACATCCATTTGCCAAACACCCCATCCTAGATTAGTTGCAATAGACAACACAATCCTGATGGTATGCAGCTTAGCAACCGGAGCAAAAGTATCTATATAATCCTCTCCATAGGTCTGAGTATAACCTCTAGCAACCAATCGAGTCTTCTTCCTCTCAGTCTTACCATTTGGTAAGTACTTAATGGTGAAAATCCATCTACTTGTTACAGCCTTCTTGCCTTTTGGGAGTTCACTCTCATACCATGTGTCATTCTTAATCATGGCATTAGCTTCATCACCAACTGAGGCCACCCATTCTTCATCAGCCATTGCTTCTTCATAGGTTTTAGGAACAAAGCTCTTGTCCAGGCTAGTCATGAAGGAGCAATGATCTTTAGGATACTCAGTAAACGAGCAAACAGCTTGGCTTGGATGAGCAACCTCATTTGCATTGTAATATACCCGGGTGTTGATCCAATTAGAGGGAGGCTTTCTTATTCTTGTACTCCTTCTTAGTGGCACATCAGCACTTGAATCCGTGGTTTCTTCATTCTGATCAGCAGTTTCTTCAGCAGGTTCCTTGTTCCCTTCTTCTTCAGATTGATGACTTCCATCTTGGTCTAGTCCATCAACCTCATTGTCTTCTTGAACAACACCATGATCAGGAACTGACTCCTTTCCCCCTTCATGATCATGGTGTGGTCGATCTTTGATATATTACATATTTGCATGGTTTTGGTCATCTCTTTTGATGCATTTTAAGCATAGAAGATATCATTTAGGCATATTTAGGTTGCATTCCATTACATTTATCTATGTCAGGTGTTGGAGATACTTATTGGTGATTTTGGAGGCAATTGAGGCCAAGAAAGTGAAGTTTGGAGCAAAATGGGGGTGTAGCGACCATGCGTAGCGACCAGGAGTGGTCGCTACAGACCCACATGAGAAATACGGATGCCGTAGCGACCAGGCATAGCGACCAGGCGTGGTCGCTACAGACCTACAAGATAAATGCGGATGCCGTAGCGACCAGGCGTAGCGACCAGGCGTGGTCGCTACAGTCGTAGCGACCAGGCGTAGCGACCACAGCTGGTCGCTACAGGCAAAATACCCAAATTTTTATGGGTCAACCCGGGTTTGTTGGGTTGATCCGACTCATTTTTTGGACTCCTATATATAGTTTTAGACCCTAAAACCCTAGGGGGATCTCTTTTTCTCTCAAAAACTTTGTCTAAACTAAAAATCTTGAATCTTTTGATCCTTGGAAGGAAGCACTTCATTTTTATTGTGTTTTTCTTGCTCATTAACATGATTTGCCTTGAATCTCATATGGGTTTAAGGTTTCTCATGAAAAATATTGAGTAGTGAACTTGTGATTCATGGGTTAAGTAGATTAGGGTGATTAGGTGGATATTTAGAATGTCTCTTGCTTGATTAACATTATTCTATGCTTACTAAATGTTCTTAATGCTAGATTAGACTTGATCACTCTCATCTAGATCTTAAGCTATTTTATGCCCGAAAGGTGTTTGTTAAAATGCTTGAATGAATTTAGTATTGCTCTAGCTTGAATAACCAAAGACATTTGATGTTAGGATTGCTAGATGGTTAGTAGACTTAATCATAATGCTTGTTTGATAGTATTAAGCCAAAGACATTTGATGTTTAGTACTTGATTACAAAGGGATTTCTGTCATGGAAGTGGATTAGTCTATTTTATGAGTTCTAGACCTATAGACTTGTTGATTGTTTTGTTCGTGCATCCTAGATTGAATCTTGATCACCCGATATCGATTATCTTGCCCATGGATCCATCTTTAGCTATTGATTGAAAGTTTGATTCTTGCACTTATTTCTTGTTTGAATTTGAGATCACCTTGTTTATAATTCTAGGAGTTTAGCTTGTTACCAATCATCAATCTTCCTATTTGCTTAGATTAGGGAAGTTTGTGTATTCTTAGTGTTATAGATCATTAGTTCCTTGTGGATTCGATCATAAAGTGCTGCATCGATATACCATTCGATTGTGGTAGCGTGCACATTAGGTTAATTGGCCTGTGGTAAAACGCAGTAATCAATTTGGCGCCGTTGCCGGGGAACTAAGTAGATTTATCATTAGGATTTCGAACTTTCTTGAGATTAAGCTTTCTTTTCTTATGCTTTGTTTTGCTTTGTACAGTTATTAACCTTTTATTCTAGCTTTTGTTTTTTTTTTTTTTTTTTTTTTTTTTGCAGTAATGGCTGCAAGCTACTTTGATTGGCCACAAGAAGAGGAAGACACATTTGAAGATCACATGGAAGATGATGAGCCATATGTGGAGCCACCCTTTGATGAAAGCGTACTCACACCAGAACAGGGTGTTAAAGTAGATGAGCTTTGCAAAGAGAACCCAATGTTGACAAGGAGTGACATGGCAGTGATGCTAAGGTTGAATCTTATGCAACACCGGGCAACACTAGAAGGAAAAGAGCTCACAGGTACTGAGATAAGGATTGCTCATCAGCTCAAAGAGGTATTTTATTGGGTTCCACCAACCCAACTAGAAGGTATAAGCGATTCTACTTTTGAACTTCAGTATTTTGAGGATAGTCGCTTGCCTTGTGTTGAAGATATTACCTCTGATTTGAATTCTCATGTGCTCATCAACGAATGTCTTGATCTGATATGTGAAACTAGAAAACTAGATGACTTGAGAGTAGAAAAGATTGCTAGAGATCATCTTGAAGTTTGTTTTGACAAGGACTATCTTTGTGCTTCAATTGATCTTGAAACTGAATTTTTTATGCTTGATGAACCTAGACCTCTTCTTGAACTAGCTGATCTAGGGGATGAACTTGATGTGGATAAGCTTTTGCTTGAGCTAGAAAATCCCATTAGCCAAAACAATGATGAGAATAAGAATATTGTGTTTTATTTGATTGATGGGGATAGAGTTGACTACTTTGTTAAAACATCGTTTGAGCCTGTAGTTGACTTTGTGTTTCCACCAAATGCATTTGATTCTCATGAACATCTGAACCTCAAGGAGCATTTTATAACTCATGCTACATCTCTTGTGAAGCTCTTTGATGAAAAATCTGTCTATTTTCTATGGACAGTAGTGTGCTCCTTTGTTCACTTAGTTTCTTGTTCTTGTAGGAGAAGGATCAAAGGTGCATTGGCTCAACCTTTCGATTCTTGTGATTAACAAGGACACCAAGTCAAGCTAGAGACTTAAAACAAGCACACTTGGGAGGCATTCCCATGTTTATCCTTTGTATATATTTATATTTATCTCTTATCTTGCTTTAGTGTGTTTGAATAAGCTTAGGGACAAGTTTGAGGGAGTTCTAAAACTTTCCAGAGGTCATGCCAAAACTGCCAAAGTCTCAACAAGTCGTCCCTCCACATTCCCTCCTCTCATCAAGTCAACTCCAAGTAAGTGCATCTCCACATTTGTAAATACTTAGTTCTTTCATATTTTTTTTCTCTTTTGATCTTTCTTTCAAATTTACTACCACACAAGAGACTGTGTGAAGTAAGTTTGGGGGAGAGTCTACCATCTCACATTGTGTTTTGTTTTGTTTACTTGTCATGAGTCTCATGCATTGCATTGTACATACTTATTTGCATAGAAAAACCTAAAAAAAATTGAAAATTTTCGAAAACACCAAAACAAGCATTAAGATTTTTATTTTGTTTCATTTTCATCCTTAAGTTTGAGTCTAAAAGCATTTAGGTTGCATCCATATACATAAGGAGTTGTGTTTTAATTGTCTTGAAAAGAACACATGTCTAGAACTCAACATGATACCCTAGCTAAACATATCAAGTAGCTTAAACATCTTTAAAAAAAAAAACTTGTATGCTTCGAGCCTTGAAGACTCTACTTGAAACTTGTTGTGAGCTTGATATTGACTAGTTCTTGAAGCCAACTCCAACCTACTTGAGGCATAATGAACTTAATTTCTCTTGCTTATGGGTACTTGCATACTCAAACATGGATCTCATACACATTTGTGTTATCTTATTCCATTCATTACCCTATTGATAACCCAAATGGCACCCCCATACCAATGAACCCTTACCATTCTTTGAAACCACCATTGATTTGCTTGTGTGAGGCCTCTTATTGATAGCTTGTCATGTGCAAAATCTTGAGAGTATTGGGAGCGACATAGCTTTGTTCTCATCTTTTGCTAGCATTAGGACCTCACTTGAGCTAGCATTTAGGATTGTGGTTGGGTTTGTGTGCTTTTGAGTTTAAGATTTTGGGTTTGGGAAAAGAGAAGAACTAAAAGAATGAACAAAGAGAGTGCTATAAGAAGAGAAATCCATAGGGACCAAAGAAAATAAGAAAAGAAAAGCTATAGATGTGTCAAATAGAACCCCCAAAAGCAAAAAAAAAGAGAATGGGGAAAGATAAAAAAAAAAAGAGAGCTAGAGCTAAATATTATTAAAGATGAAAAGTCCCTAGTTGGTTAAGTAAAAGAAAAATAAAAGAGTGTTCATTAGGTGAGTGATGAGATGAGTGTTATCTTTGGGTTTTGGGAAGAGGAAGAAGAATGGTAGAACTTGGAGTCATCTAGGAAAAGGGTAGTTTGATGAGAATCAATCTATGTATGCATGAATTGCTCCTTATCTTAGATAAATTTTGCATAATGATCAAGCTCCTATTTTTGAGTGATTACCACTTTAAAAAGATGTATTTGAAACCTTCTCTTCTTTCACATTAGACAATTTTCACTCACCAAACCAAATGATTGAGATCAAGTTCCCATTTGCAAGAATTCACCTTATTTGCTTGTTAATAAATGTGAGAGTTGGTTGAAAGACTTGTTGATTGATGAGTGAATGACTTGTGTAAAGATATTTGAGTTGAGATAAGCCTTGAGAAGCTAGAGTGTAATAGGAAAGATTGTTCATGCTACTTGCTATGTTTACCTAGGATGTGATGTTGAAGGCTATGAAGTGTATTTTTTGGTTATGAGCTACCATCTTCAAACCCCTCTCTCTTGCTTGTTTTTGAAAGTTCACTTGAGGACAAGTAAAGGACAAGCTTGGGGGAGTTGATATATTACATATTTGCATGGTTTTGGTCATCTCTTTTGATGCATTTTAAGCATAGAAGATATCATTTAGGCATATTTAGGTTGCATTCCATTACATTTATCTATGTCAGGTGTTGGAGATGCTTATTGGTGATTTTGGAGGCAATTGAGGCCAAGAAAGTGAAGTTTGGAGTAAAATGGGGGTGTAGCGACCAGGCGTAGCGACAAGGAGTGGTCGCTACATTCCCACAGGAGAAATACGGATGCCGTAGCGACCAGGCGTAGCGACCAGGCGTGGTCGCTACAGACCTACAAGATAAATGCGGATGCTGTAGCGACCAGGCGTAGCGACCAGGCGTGGTCGCTACAGTCGTAGCGACCAGGCGTAGCGACCACAGCTGGTCGCTACAGGCAAAATACCCAAATTTTTATGGGTCAACCCGGGTTTGTTGGGTTGATCCGACTCATTTTTTGGACTCCTATATATAGTTTTAGACCCTAAAACCCTAGGGGGATCTCTTTTTCTCTCAAAAACTTTGTCTAAACTAAAAATCTTGAATCTTTTGATCCTTGGAAGGAAGCACTTCATTTTTATTGTGTTTTTCTTGCTCATTAACATGATTTGCCTTGAATCTCATATGGGTTTAAGGTTTCTCATGAAAAATATTGAGTAGTGAACTTGTGATTCATGGGTTAAGTAGATTAGGGTGATTAGGTGGATATTTAGAATGTCTCTTGCTTGATTAACATTATTCTATGCTTACTAAATGTTCTTAATGCTAGATTAGACTTGATCACTCTCATCTAGATCTTAAGCTATTTTATGCCCGAAAGATGTTTGTTAAAATGCTTGAATGAATTTAGTATTGCTCTAGCTTGAATAACCAAAGACATTTGATGTTAGGATTGCTAGATGGTTAGTAGACTTAATCATAATGCTTGTTTGATAGTATTAAGCCAAAGACATTTGATGTTTAGTACTTGATTACAAAGGGATTTCTGTCATGGAAGTGGATTAGTCTATTTTATGAGTTCTAGACCTATAGACTTGTTGATTGTTTTGTTCGTGCATCCTAGATTGAATCTTGATCACCCGATATCGATTATCTTGCCCATGGATCCATCTTTAGCTATTGATTGAAAGTTTGATTCTTGCACTTATTTCTTGTTTGAATTTGAGATCACCTTGTTTATAATTCTAGGAGTTTAGCTTGTTACCAATCATCAATCTTCCTATTTGCTTAGATTAGGGAAGTTTGTGTATTCTTAGTGTTATAGATCATTAGTTCCTTGTGGATTCGATCCTAAAGTGCTGCATCGATATACCATTCGATTGTGGTAGCGTGCACATTAGGTTAATTGGCCTGTGGTAAAACGCAGTAATCAATGTTCAGCTTCAAGAGGAGTCCTATGGTTCTCCTTAGTTCGATCCTGGGTTACACCAATCCCAAGTCCTTTTAGTATCATCTTAAGGCTGTATGCCTTATCAGATGGTTGAGCAAGATCCTTAAGATCATTCCAGCTCTTCTCTTCATAGTACCCCTTGGTTTCCATAAATTTAACATCTCTGGAAACAAGGAGTCTTCTTGTATGTGGATCAAAGCACTTGTACCCCTTCTGAGTAGTTGAATAACCCACAAACATAGCCCTTGTGCTCTTGACTTCCAGCTTGTTTCTCATCCCATCCGGAACATGAACAAAGCACAAGCATCCAAATACTCTTAGGTGATTCAAGGATGGCTTAACTTTGTTGAGGACTTCAAATGGAGACTGATCCTCCAACACTCTTGTTGGCATCCTATTGATCAAGTAGCATGCTGTCATAACCGCATCACTCCAGAACCTCTTTGGAACATTGGTTTTGAACATCAGGGACCTAGCAACCTCCATAAGATGACGGTTCTTTCTCTCAGCAACTCCATTTTGCTGAGGAGTGTAGGGACAACTTGTCTGATGTAGAATCCCATGCTTAGCCAAGTGATCCTTGAATGCATTGCTTGTGTACTCACCACCATTATCTGACCTGAAAATCTTAAGCTTGGCATTATATTGGTTAGATACATAAGCTTGAAAGTTTTTAAATGCATCAAGGACCCTATCCTTAGTTTTAATAATTGTTATCCAGGTGTATTTAGATTTTTCATCAATGAATGTTACAAAATACTTATGGTTCTCTCTAGATAAACATGGTGCAGACCAAACATCAGAATGAACAAGATCAAAGCATTTTTCATAGATGGTACTCGATTTTTGAAAAACAATCTTACAATGTTTACCTAGAACACATGCTTCACATTCATTATTTTTATACATGACACCTGGTAACATTAAGCTTAAGGCTCTAACATGTGGGTGTCCTAATCTAGCATGCCACATAGCATCAGTACTCAAAGTAGAATTAAAAGAAACACTAGAACAAGAAACATGAGCTAAGTCTTCAAGCACATAAAGATCCCCCTTTGTAACTCCTTTTCCAATCAGCTTATGGCTCTCAATATCCTGAAACTTTACATCATTAGGACTGAATATAACATTGCAATGAAGGTCATTAGTACACTTCTTGACAAATAAGAGATTAGATGTAAATTCAGGCATGTATAAAGCTCTAGTTTCTTTATCAAACAAGTTCAAGCTACCAATGCCAGTTATTGCTATCCGGTCTCCATTTGCAATCTTAACATGACCATGAGCAGGTTCTATGTCCTTAATAAGACTAGTGTCACTAATCATGTGATGAGATGCACCTGAATCTACCACCAAAGGTTTAAGCAATGACTGAGCAACATTAGTACTAGCTAATTCGGTTCTATGACTTGCAAGATTAAGTAAACTAGACAACCTAGAGCCATCTAATGAGCATTCAATAACTTTAGATGCAGCAAGAGAGTAACCAAAGGGTTTGAAAGTAAATTGACAAGGATGAACAAGTAAAGGAGGAAGAGAATGAATCCGTGTGAAGTAAAAAAAGAGAGAGGTGAGGAAATTGTTTCCTTAGATTAAATGTTAATGCTTTACATGTATATAAAGGCAAGAAGCCTTGACCAGAATTAAATAAAATAGTCTAGCCTAAGTACAGAGAAATAATATACTAATGGGATCTGCACAAGGCATGAAAGTGACCTCACCCAAACGGTAAGGTCCTTAAGTGGAACATGTGACCATGTCTTATTTTATTCATTCTTCTTGTCCAAAATATCTCCAACGGTCTCCTCCTTCTTCTTGCTTGAACTAGTGACGAGTTTGAACTTGCCTTGACTCCTAAGACACGTTAGGTTAAGCCTAGGTGACTTCCTCGTCAAGTGTTGTACGGACAGTCTTGGTTCACAAGTAAGTTCCACACTTCTTCTTCTTCAAGTATCTCCGGCTTCTTACCATCTCTATTTCTCTTCTTTGTTAATACTCCCCCTCAAGATTAACCATACAACATGGTTAAGCTTGGAAACTATAAAGGCAACCCCTCATTAAAACCTTTGCACAGAAAACCCTATGGGATAAAACCACACAAAGGAAAGAGTAGGCGCTTCATGGTTGAGAGGATATAGGTAGGTTTATGAGTCCCAATCTTGGATGTATAGACTCACAGACCTTGGTGCTTGCTCCTTTAGTGAAGATATCAGCTAGCTGGTCTTCACTTCTAGTGTAACAAGGTAGGATGATCTTCTGCTCCACAGCTTGTCTTACCTTATGACAATCTACCTCAATGTGTTTTGTCCTCTCATGAAACACTGAGTTGGAAGCTATATGAATGGCTGCCTGGTTATCACAGTGCATAGTGATTGGTGTTGTTGTCTCTATCCCCAAGTCTCTTAGCAAGTTCCTGATCCAAATGAGCTCACTAGTAAGCTTCCTCATGGCCCTATACTCTGCCTCAGCACTTGAACATGATACCACCTTCTGCTTCTTGCTCTTCCATGTCACTAAGTTGCCTCATATGAACGTGCAATAGCCTGTTGTAGATCTCCTGTCTACTCTATCACCAGCCCAATCAGCATCACAATACCCCACTATCTCTGTGCTTTTGTTGCAACCCATCCATACTCCTTGTCCCGGAGCCTCTCTTAGGTACCTCAAGATCCTTTCCACCATACTCCAGTGATGAACTTTAGGTCCTTGCATGTGTTGGCTCACTTGGTTCACAGCAAAGGAGATGTCTGGTCGAGTGATGGTTAGATAGATCAGTTTTCCCACCATTCTTCTATAGAGTTTGAAATCTCCAAATGGCTCATCTTCAAACTCCCCCTCACGCAAGACTTTGTAACCTTCTTCAAGTGGTGTCTTGGCCATCCTTCCTCCAAGCTTTCCTGCCTCATTTAATAAATCAAGTGTGTACTTTCTTTGGGATAGAAACAGCCCTTCCTTAGACCGGCACATTTCTATTCCTAGAAAGTACTTTAGTTCACCCAAATCTTTAATATCAAATGAAGACTGAAGAAAAGCTTTAGTGGAGTTGATACCTTCCTTGTCATTTCCAGTGATAATTATATCATCAACATAGATCAGAATTACCACAATACCTTGCTGACCTGTGAGAGTGAAGAGTGTGTGATCAGCTTCTGATTTTACAAACCCTCTTCCATTGAGGGTTGTACTCAGCTTGTGGTACCAAGCTCTAGGTGATTGCTTCAGCCCATATATAGCCTTCTTTAGTCTCAAGACATTCCCTGGTTTCACCATGTTTTCTAGGCCAGGAGGTGGTCTCATATATACCTCATCCTCTAATTCTCCTTGTAAGAATGCATTCTTGACGTCCATTTGCCATAACTCCCATTCTAAGTTCACTGCCACTGATATTATGATCCTTATGGTGTGAAGTTTAGCTACTGGTGCAAAGGTGTCAAGATAGTCTTCTCCATATACTTGAGTGTACCCTCTTGCAACCAATCTTGTCTTCTTCCTTTCTGGCTTTCCATTAGCTAGATATTTGATGGTGAAGAGTAGTCGGCTGGTAACAGCTTTCTTGCCTTTAAGTAACTCAGTCTCAAACCATGTGTCATTCCTCTCCATAGCACCTATCTCAGCTCCTACTGATTCTCTCCATTCATGATCCACCATAGCCTCTTCATAGGTCTTTGGGATGAATTCTTGGTCGAGATTGGTTAAGAAGACTTGATGTTGCTGAGGAAATGTTGCCATTGAGCAGGTTGCTTGAATAGGATGAGCCACCACATTGTTGTTGAATTACACCCTAGTGTTAATCCAGTTAGATGGATGGTGTTTGATCCGGGTACTTCTTCTTAGTGGCTGAATTTGTTGATCCATTACCACTGGTTCCTCTTCTATATTTCCACCAGCCTCTTCCTGATCTTGATCTTCATTTGGTTGTTCCTGCTCCTCTGATCCAACTTGATCATGTGCAGTCTCTGAATCATATTCTGGCTGTTGTTGTGATTCAGGAGCATTGTCCCCCTCAGGATCAAGCTGGACAGCCTCAGGACTGGAAGTATCTTCCACTGGTTCTTCATTAACTTGGGAGGAAGTAGGATCCTCAGATTGCTGACGGCTAGAGGAACTAATACCTAGGCTCTCCATGATGATTCTGAGATTAGTAGCTCTATCCGACCCTCCATGAGATAAATCCTTAAGACTTTCCCAATCCTTTTCTGCATAGAACCCTTTTGTCTCTACAAATTTAACATCCCTGGAGACTAAGACCCTTCTAGACTCCGGGCAGTAGCATTTGTAGCCTTTCTGTGTGTGGGAGTATCCAATGAACATGGCTTTGGTACTTCTAGGTTCTAGTTTGTTCCTTTGTTCACCTGGTACCAAGACATAGCACACACACCCAAACACACGTAAGTGATCAATAGGAGGTTTGGTTTTATTTAATACCTGAAATGGAGAGTCATCTTGCAGAATTTTGGTTGGAATCCTATTGATCAAGTAACAAGCTGCAACCACTGCATCACCCCAAAATCTTTTGGGAACATTGGTGTGGAACATCATACTCCTTGCAACCTCCATAAGGTGGCAATTTTTCCTCTCAGCCACCCCATTTTGTTGTGGTGTATATGGACAGCTTGTTTGATGAATGATGCCATGCTTTGCTAGGTGATTTTTAAAGGCATGGCCTGTGTATTCTCCACCATTGTCAGACCTAAAAATTTTAATCTTAGAGTTGAAATGGTTAGTGACATAGTTTTGAAAGTTTATAAATGCTTCTAAAACTCTATCTTTACTTTGAATCAGTGTGAGCCATGTATGCTTTGATTTCTCATCTATAAATGTGACAAAATATTTATGGTTTTCTCTAGATGCACAAGGTGCAGTCCACACATCAGAATGAATTAAGTCAAAGCAATTCTCATAAATAGTTGTAGATTTAGGAAAAACAGATTTGCAATGTTTACCAAGAATACAAGCCTCACAACTTTCATTCTTAAAAGATAGTTTAGGTAACATTAATCCTAGAGCTCTAGGGTGAGGATGGCCTAATCTAGCATGCCATAACTCATCACTAGCTAAAACATAAGTAGATTTCAAAGCATAAGATAAATCCGATCTAAGCTTGGTGTCCTTAAGCACATAGAGGTCTCCATTGCTCACACCTTTTCCCAGCATCTTACTGGTCTCAATATCCTGAAAGCACACCTCATTAGGACTAAAAATCACATTACAATTAAGATCATTAGTGGCTCTCTTTACTGATAATAAATTAGATGTGAAACTAGGCATATACAATGCTTGTGATTCTTTATCAAACAACTTCAGGTTTCCTACACCAGTAATAGGTATACTATCTCCATTTGCAATTAGAACACTACCTAGAGCAGGTTTGACATTACTAATGAGGTTTACATCCCTAATCATGTGATGTGAAGCTCCTGAGTCAATTATCAATGGTCTAGTAGGTTCAGCAGTCTTAATAATGGAATTTAAAGCATAACTACTAAGGTTACCCGAATTGGCATTGAGAGCCTTTATAAGGGCCTCAAAGTCAGATTTGCGGATGAATGTGTCATCATTGGATGGCTGAGAAGTTGCTGCCATGGCTCTTCCATCATCTCCCATGCGCATAGAGGTGTGGTTTAACTGAACACCTTCTTGAGCTCTAGCTTCATGAGCTCGGCCTTGATTGAATTTTTTGGCAGACGATGGTCTGAGATGGGGATGAAGAACCCAGCAGTTGGTCTTAGAGTGCCCAAGCTTCTTACAGTGCTTGCAAGTTACTTGTCTATCTCCTCCACCACCTCTTGGTTTGAAGTGCCCTTTGTTGGCTGCCGCATTCTCCACCTTCTCCACCTTGTTGGCCATAGATAATTCTCCTTTCCCACCCAACAAACCATCTGAACCAAGCTCCTTCTGAAGTTGAGCACACACATCATCATAGCTTGGGAGCTCCTTAGCTCTTAATATGTGCTTGAGGACATCATTGAAGTTCGGATTGAGTGTGAGAAGCAACCCAAAGACTTTGTCTTGCTCACGCCTTTCTTCAATAATGTTGGGGTCATTTGTGCTTGGCCGGAGCATGTCAAGTTCAGACCATAGCTGGCTGTACTTCCCAAGATGCTTGGTGAAGTCCATTTCTTCTTGTTGTAAGTTGTTTATGGCTCTCTTTACTTCAAAGATCCTTGTCAAGTTTGAAGTGTTGCCATAAACCTTGTGAAGTGTCTCCCATAGCTGTTTTGCAGTTTCACAATGAGAGTAAGCTTCCATTATTGGAGTGTCAAGAGAGCCTTGCAAGGAAGACAGCACCATGAGATCCTCCTGACCCCATTTGCCTTCATCCACCTCTACAATCTCCTTGCCATCAGCCCCTTGGGTGATTTGTCTTGGCGCCTCACTGGTGGTGATATGCTCCCATAGACCTCGTTCTCCAAGTGCAGTTTTGGCCAATCTGGACCAGGTAATGTAGTTGGCTCCTTTAAGGTAACCGGAATCACAACAGGTTTGTAGTGCTCCATCTCAGCTTGCTAGTGTCCAGTGGGTAATATAGGAGGGTTTTAGTAACAGTGAAGTGAAATGGTTGGATAGGGACACGGAAATGAAGCTGAGATTAAGAGAAATGAGATTTTGGTTGAAGTAAAGTGAAGAGTAAGCAAGATCCGTGAAGAACAAGCACGGTTCAGTCTATTATCCAGTGGACAAAGAGAAACTCTTGCAAGAACAGAGAAATTGGATGGTTCAAATGCAAGAGAGAAGTAAGTAAAGAGTGTTTGCGGAAGTGAGTGAGAGGTATAGGAGCTTAAAGCTCTGATACCATGAAAGTAAATTGATGAACAAGGATGAACAAGTAAAGGAGGAAGAGAATGAATCCGTGTGAAGTAAAAAAGAGAGAGGTGAGGAAATTGTTTCCTTAGATTAAATGTTAATGCTTTACATGTATATAAAGGCAAGAAGCCTTGACCAAAATTAAATAAAATAGTCTAGCCTAAGTACAGAGAAATAATATACTAATGGGATCTGCACAAGGCATGAAAGTGACCTCACCCAAACGGTAAGGTCCTTAAGTGGAACATGTGAACATGTCTTATTTTATTCATTCTTCTTGTCCAAAATATCTCCAACGGTCTCCTCCTTCTTCTTGCTTGAACTAGTGACGAGTCTGAACTTGCCTTGACTCCTAAGACACGTTAGGTTAAGCCTAGGTGACTTCCTCGTCAAGTGTTGTACGGACAGTCTTGGTTCACAAGTAAGTTCCACACTTCTTCTTCTTCAAGTATCTCCGGCTTCTTACCATCTCTATTTCTCTTCTTTGTTAATAGGGTTTAGTAATAAAGTTACCACCCTCCTTGAGAGCCTTAATAAGGGCCTCAATGTCTGATTTCCTGATCACATCATTGTCCAGCTTCAGTGGAGATGAGGGTTGAGACACCAATGCTTTTCCTTCTCCTTCACGCATTGCTGAACCGGTTCCTGATGAGCTTGCTTCACCACCTCCATGGGAAGATGTGCCCTTGCCTCTTTATCCTTCATGAACTTTGCAGGCTTGAGGTGAGGATGGAGGATCCAGCATTGACTCCTCTTGTGACCCGGCTTCTTGCAGTGGTCACAAGTCCCATCAAACTTCCTCTCTTCTCCACGGTAAGCAGCCTTGTTTGCTTGGGCTGTCTCCACTTGATTAGCAAGTCCAAGGTCACCTTTGCCACCAAACTACCCAAGGGAATAATCCTCCTTTTGCAACTGAGCACACACTTCATTAAAGGATGGAAGTTTTGATGACCTCAACATGTGTTTTATCACATCCTTGTAGGCTGGATTCAAAGTTAGCAACAAACCAAACACTTGGTCTTGCTCACGCCTCTCTATGAGTGTGTTCTCATCAATGGTGTTCGGTCTCAACATCTCTAGTTCAGACCAAAGAGCTCTAAACCTTCCAAAGTGTTTAGTGAACTCCATTTCTTCTTGAGCAAGCGCATTGATGGATCTCTTCACTTCAAATACCCGGCTCAAGTTAGATGTATTACCATACACCTTCTGGAGGGTTTCCCACAACCCCTTTGGTGTCTCACAGTAGATGTATGCCTCCAAGATTGAAGCTTCAAGTGACTCTTGTATCACGGACAACACCTTCAGATCATCTTGAGCCCACTTCTCTTGATCCGCAACCACCAGCTCCATGTCACCATCATCTTCACCAGCAACAGGTTTAGGAGCTCCATCCGTGATGTGACTCCAAAGCCCTTTGCTTCCAACAGCTGTCTTCACAAGACGCGACCACAGGAGGTAGTTTCCCCCTCCCTTCAAAGTAACCGGAACCACCATAGTCTTGCTCTTTTGTTCTTCCATCTTCCAGATCTACGAACACACACCACTCTTGAAGAGAGAATGAAGCTGAAGATTGACGAGATTAGAAGCTAGAATATGAGCAACCTGGCTCTGATACCATAATATTTTTAGAGAAGAAGAGATTGTATGTAAAGAAAGAGAGATTCGGGTGAGAATGAGAGAAACTTAATGGAGAATCATGATGAGTCTTTAAGAGAAATGAGACTGAAATTCTGTGTATTTTAAGATGGTGTACTCGTTACAATTATATAGAGATGAAGAGATAACAAGATAAGAAAGGCAAAAGTAGAAGCATGTGAAGTCAGCTTGACTGAGGAGCGTCTGGTTTGAAATGCGCGGACTAGAAGGCTCACACGCTTGATGCCAAGAGCATCTAGGTAGATGCTCTTGCACTTTACAGCTAGCACCAGCTCCCTTCCTTGACCGCACCTTATCCCTTAACGGATACAATCATCAAACCTTCTACTTCTCTTAGAACCTCTTCTCCCATGCATCTTTACGTCCCAATGCCTTGACTCTCAAGTTACCATCTTCTTAAGCTCATTGTACGGATACTCCATCCGTACAACTTTCACCCTATATTTGAATGATCTTCAAATCGCTCCTAAACACCACACAGCCTTCTCTAAGGTAATTCCCTCTTTATTAACTACTCAGCTTAACATTCATCACCACACTGGATGAGAACTACATACCAAGGTCGTATGCTGAGGCTATGGAAGACAAGGAATGGAGAGAATCTGTTGGTGCTGAATCTGATGCTATGATTAAGAATGACACATGGTATGAAAGTGAACTTCCAAAAGGGAAGAAGGCAGTGACTAGCATGTGGATTTTCACCATCAAGTTTCCTCCAAATGGGAAGATTGAGAGGAGAAAGACTAGACTGGTGGCTCGGGGTTATACTCAAGCATTTGGAGAAGACTATCATGACACATTTGCTCCGGTTGCAAAGCTCCACACTATACGCATAGTTCTATCCTTGGCTGTGAACCTAGAGTGGGATTTATGGCAAATGGATGTGAAGAATGCTTTTCTTCAGGGGGAGCTTGAGGATGAGGTTTACATGCATCCTCCACCAGGTCTGGGTCATCTTGTGAAACCAGGAAATGTGTTGAGACTCAAGAAAGCTATATATGGTCTAAAACAGTCTCCTAGAGCTTGGTATCATAAGCTGAGCACTATATTGAATGGGAAAGGGTTCCGGAAGTCAGAACTCGACCACACTCTCTTTACTCTCACTTCTCCCTCAGGTATCATCTGTATCCTTGTGTATGTTGATGATATTATCATCACAGGTAATGATAAGGTGGGAATACAAGAGACAAAAGAGTTTCTAAAATCTGTTTTTGAGATAAAAGATTTAGGTGAAACGAAATACTTTCTTGGGATTGAGTTGTGTAGGTCCAAGGAAGGTTTATTCATTTCACAAAGGAAGTATACACTTGATCTTTTGAGAGATGCAGGTATGCTAGGAGGCAAAACAGCCAAGATGCCCCTTGAAGATGGATACAAGCTTCCACGAGAGGGGGAGATAGAGGACAGCAAGCCCTTCCATGATCCTAAGCTTTATAGAAAGCTGGTTGGTAAGCTTATATATCTAACTATTACACGGCCTGATATATGTTTTGCTGTGAACCAGGTTAGTCAACATATGCAAGTACCAAAGGAACATCATTGGGACATGGTGAACCGGCTCTTGATGTACCTCAATGGAACCCCTAGCCTTGGAGTATGGATGGGATGCAACAAGAGCACTGAGGTGGTTGGTTACTGTGATGCTGATTGGGCTGGTGATAGAGCAGATAGAAGATCTACAACGGGCTATTGTACATTCATTGGTGGTAATCTTGTTACTTGGAAGAGCAAGAAGCAGAAGGTGGTCTCTTGTTCAAGTGCAGAAGCTGAGTATAGAGCAATGTTGAAGCTGACCAATGAACTTGTGTGGATCAAAGGAATTTTGAAGCATTTGGAGATTAACCAAGAGGCGCCAATGACTATGCATTGGGACAATCAAGCTGTTATCCACATTGCCACTAATTCAGTCTTTCATGAGAGGACGAAGCACATAGAGGTTGATTGTCACAAGGTGAGGCAGATGATTGGTTTGGGAGTGATCTTGCCATGTTACACAAGGAGTGAAGATCAACTTGCGGATGTCTTCACCAAGGCTGCAAGACAAAAGACAATGGAGTCCATTCACATCAGATTAGGGCTCATTGATCTTGGTCCCAAAACCAGCTAGATCCCCTCGCCATGAGGTCTTTACTCTTTTCCTTATCAAATGTTTTATCCCTAAGGAGGGTTTTCTTTGGTGAGGTTTTTAATGAGGAAGATCTCATGGCATTGACCTACTCAATATGGTCAAGCTTGAGGGGGAGTGTTGAAAAGAGAGATCAAGATGTATGTAAGAGAGGTATGGGGTTAGACTACAAGGAGGAGTAGATGTATAAGACCAAAGGGAAAGTTTAGGGCGAGGCCGTACGGATTTGGTACGGACAGATGAACTTGGACCGTACGGATCCGTACGGACCACCTCGACCATAAACTTGTATATTTGGTCTTTGCAGCACAAAATGGGTTGTGCAAATTTAGGGTGAGAATGTGTACGGTCAAACCCTAATCCGTACACATCTATGGTTCCTTGGAACTTATGGCAAGAAGAATGAATGGAGGAAGCTTAAGGAAGAAGAAGTAACCAAGAAGGCATCTCGTAAAGGATCTTGGAGATGCCTTGTGATGTAGCCGTTTGAGGATAAGAAAGGGGAGCGTGTATGAGCTGGTCTTAGCTGTCCAAAAGGAGTAGCAACAAAGCTATACACGTCCCACTTTACTAGTGAACCACAGGCTTGTGTGTTCTGGTCCAAGGAATTCAAATTCAGTCTACTTTCTCTCCTTGACTTCACACGATTTCAATAGTGTCTTAGACTGGTCAAAACCCTTGTATGCTCTCCTATATATTATTAAATAAGAGACAAGAAGACAAAATATGACTCTGGTCCGTACAAGACTTGAAGCACAAGTATGACCGTACAGTCTTGGAACTCAAGGACTCAAGACCACTCAAACTTACCTTAGAAGACAAGGCAAGGCTGATCTCGTGCAAGAAGCATCCAGAAGTAAAGAGAGCCGTTGGAGATTGTTTGAAGCAATAAGAATGATTTAATAAGGAAGAGTCACATGTTCTACTTAAGGAGAGAGAGAGCTTGGTGACCGTTTGGTGCTGTCACTATCCCTCGGCAAGAGTTCTTTTATTTACGTTTAAACTCTTGTCCTAAACCTAATTGGTTTTATCTATATATGTACATGTAACACACACAGATTAATTTAAGGAAAATAGTTTCCTCACTTTACTCTCTTCCTCCTTTACGGATACAACTTACTCTCACTCTGGTGCGATCCTGATCATGCTCAAACTTAAGTGAAGGGATCCAGCATATGGACTAGCGAAGATACTGATCAAAGCTTGGCTTAATGGGAAGTTTTAATGACTTTTTTCCCAAGGATTTCCACTCTGATTTTGGTTGGATCTACTCTGTAACAGATTGAAAGATGGTTTTTGATGGATATTGGCTTGATGGACGAATTAGGGTTTATGGATAGATGGGTTGAAGGGATTTGATAGATTGAAACACTGAGGGTTGCAGAAAAGACCTCAGATTCTTCACTCTCTCACTCTGGATTTGACACACCAGTCAGATTGAGAGCTTGTTGATTGTTTTGGGTTCATACACCTCCACAATCAAGTTGTTCTAAGAACAAATGAATCACCAAAGAGAAAAGAGTTTTTGATAAAAATGATGATTATTTTCCAAATGAAACAAAACAGAGTTTTAAAGGAAAATAACAACAATTTCGTGCATGACAGCCTTGGGACTTGTAGTTTTGTGCATGAGCACTTAGGGAAAAGAAATAAGACAAAAACATAAGTAAATTAGTTGTTGTAGAAGACAGCTGAGTAAATGAAGGTGGTTGGGGTGATGGTGGTTTGGCCAAGTAACTCTTCCTCACTTTCTTGGTTCAGAACAAGGCAAGCAATCTTCTCAATAAGCTTCTTGGACCTGGATCTCGTGATGGGCCCAACAGATATG